>CM042016.1:30517107-30702107 GCA_023525715.1 Cichorium intybus | reverse complement strand
TAAAAGATGAATTAAATCATTTAAAGGTTTAATTTAATTTTAAATTTAATAGTTTAAATTTCCAATAAATTAAAAGATAAACCAATAATATTTTAAAAAGGTTTAAAATACATCTTATATATATTATAATTAAAAGTTAATATTATATGTATAAGATAAAATGGTTAGTCAAATCAATAGTAGGCCTCATTCACGAAGCTGGTCTATAAAGAGGATAGAAGGAGACTGCCTACAAAATGGCGGTCTAATGGGTGTCCACTCTCACCCACCGCTCTCCTGATCAGTGGAGGGTCGTTAGCCGAACGAGTTTGATAGGGTCGCTTAATCTCATTAAAAGTATAATGATATTATTCAAAGTACTGGAACACTTTATAAAATCCCAAATCTAGTTACTTTAGGAAAAATATGAAAAGATGCTAACCCATGAAATTGCACATTACACTTTATGAGACATTAGTGGAGCGTGTGTGGTTAACCAGCACACCAATAGGGGCTCATAAAGAGTGGTAATGGGTTTCTCATGATTTATCATTGTTGATGGAGCGTGTGTGGTTAACCGGCACATCAATTAGAGATGATAAATGACATTGAGGTTACCGAGCATATTTGCATGGTTATTCACATCCAGTTTGTGATCCTCGGCATCCCAGTCACAAATAGTGGAGCATATCCGAGATTAAACATGCCATTGAACAGTTCAATGAATCTCAACAGATCTATGAATTTCATAAGACTGAAATTGATAAATGTTTATCTACCTTAATGACCATTATGTTGTGATTACGGCATCCCTCTTCACACCATAGTTGGGGTATTTTGGATCCTAGCCTCATTAAATAATATATTGGGTAATTGTTTAAAAAGGATTAAAATTAAACTAATTCAAATTTTATAGATGTCTAAAGATAGTGTCAATTCTCCTCCTTCACCCATTTCTGAGAGTCTCAGAAAGCACGTGTTCAATATGGTAAGGCTGACTGGCCTTGACTATGTGATATGGCTTTGCAATTAGAGAATGATTCTTAGTTTTGCTGGCAAACCATATCTGACTGAGTGTCCGCTCCTTGTTCTACCAAAGCATGGCATCGCACAGTAGCTTGTGATGAGCATGACCCCTTGACTATTAAGTCAAAGATAGTTCGTTGTCTCATGCTATTTATCATTGACCCCGAGTTCCATAGGGATTTAGAATTCCTGGGGTCAGATAAGTTAGCACAGCTGGTTGAGGAAAGGTTCCGAGAACTGGTTGAAAAAGGAACAAACTAGGATTTTCAAAGAGATTGAAATTACAAGCTAGAAGGAAGTAGCACCAGTTTGCATGTTCTCATGATTGAGGGATATATGGGCAAACTGTATAAAATTGCGTCACCCCTTTTGATTGGGAGTTAAGCATTAGCTCGACTCGCTGATCTGTTCATCCAGATGAACAGAAAGGGTAACCAAATTAAGACAATCATGGAAATGCATTCAATGTCGACTCTGTATGAATCGTTCATGGAGAAGCATAGTTCCATTGATTCAGCTGCTTTAGGATTGAGTCCAGTATTAAGGCGCATCAAGAAATGATCCAGGTCGTCTGGACCGATTGTTCGATGTCTCAAACTGGGAATCCATAGGATCAGATACAGTCACGGAAAGATTGGAAGGCGCTCCAAGGTCAGAATCTTTTTGAAAGCTCGGGTACATCTAAAAACCTCAAAACTCCTGATCCATAATTCCTTGATACATGATGTGATAGTCACATTTTGGTTTGTATGCAGGGAATCAGTAGGGTACGTGTAACACCACGATACTTTTGATAAGTATTAATATGTTAATCATAGTGTAATTATGATTTAAAATGGTGTTATAAGTATTGGTTTGGTTAGAAAACCTTGTTGGTAAGACAATTGTAGTAAAAAGGCTAAAAAGGGCAATTTGGTCATTTTACCGTAAAAGGGTAAATTGGTCATTTGACCATGTAAAGGACCAAATATGTAAAATATTGTTTGCTTGTGGCAAAAACATAAGGAATGAAAGTTTTATTGTAATAAAACTTGATTATAGTGCCAAAAGTTCAAGAAAATGAACTTAGGGACTAAATTTGCAAAACTTGGAAGTATAAATAGAGAGGTTGACTCTCTTCTTTGACTGGCCATTTGTGCAGCAACGGGAAGGGTTTTTGAGAGCAAAAACCTGGAAATCTTTGAAGCTTGAAGCAAGGAATTGGAATCATAGCTTGGAATTGGTGATTCCTAAGTTAAACAAGGTTAGTAATTTGATTTTCTAGCCAAGTTCTTGAGGTATTCTTGATGGGTTTGATAGAAACTGAAATCTGCAAATTTCAGTTATGATATGTGGTTGAAAGTAGCTTAATACTTCCAATAAGTCATGCTAAAAGGACTTAATTCAAGAAAAATAGAAGTAGATTGCTATTTGTGATGAATTTGAAGTTTTGGGGTTTTTGGAACTAAGAACCCTAATTCTTCATATGATTGATTGAGTGGGTTTTGAGGGTTGAAAACCTTGTATTAATAGAAGGTTTTAGCCTAGGAATAAACCCCATCCGGTTAAGAACTGGATTAAGGACTTAATAGGCCAAAACTGCGTGCTACAGTGCACAAATCGTGACTGATCAGGAGCCTGCCCAGACGCAGGGCGCAGTGCGCCCAGGATCATGGCGGGGTGCGCCCAGGCGCAGTGCGCCTGATACCTGGCGCAGTGCGCCCACTAGACAGGGAGTCCAAAATGCTAACTTTTGTTTGGCTTGTCCGTTTTACCTCAAACTTGAACCGTAGGCTCGTTATGGTTTGAAAAGTTTGGGAAAATTTTTAAATTGAGTTTTCGACATCTCGGGGGCACTGTAGAACAATACGAATGCCTCGGTGAATAGTGAAACTCATGAAAAGTTAGTAAACGGAATGTTTATTAACTAGACATTAATTATAATGATAAATTATTGAACTCTTGTGTATTAGAGTCAATTAGAATGGCTGTTAACCTATTATCATTTGGTATATAAATGAATATATAGGTATGAGACAAATGGTTGTGGTGCACGCAAAGGCAAGAAACAACTGAGATTTAAATGCAGCTAATATCTAGGTGAGTAATCTCACTGATATCATATATGATATATGATGATTGAACTGTTACAGGTTGAAACGGCTTCGAGGGACGAAAATGACAAGTGTAAAGATATATGTAAAAGACAATACCAGATAAGTCGTGAGTCTGTTATAGACAAGAACGGAGCTGTGAGTCAGTAATGCGACAATACCAGATAAGCCGTGAGTCATTGCGATGACAAGAACGGAGCTATGAGTCCACTTAAATAAGGCAATACCTGTAACGTCCCAGTTTTTAAGGAAACATTTTCATTTAATAAACATTAATTTATCCAATATTTAACATTCTGTAGACGTTCAAAAACATTTTACATCGATTCACAACATAAAATTTTCTAACAGACAGCTACAGTGTGTACCCGTCATGCCTGATCGTCGCTTCCACTTGTACAAACCTGAAATAGTAATTTAATAGGGAAAGGTTAAGCACATAGCTTAGTGAGTTCCAACACATACACAGCATGTCAGTTACACATACCCAACCCCTATAAGGTAAAATACAACCATACATCACAGTAAAATAAAAATATAATCCGCTCTACCCAGTACATTGAGTTATACTCTCCTACTCAGTATTTCGAGCCGCGCATACTCTGTTCGTCGAGCCATGCGTATCTGCTCAATAGACCATTCAACACTCAGAGCCGCGCATACTCTGTACGTCGAGTCATGCGTATCTGCTCAATAAATCAAACCCCACCGCTCAGCACTCAGAGCCGCACATACTCTGTACGTCGAGTCATGCGTATCTGCTCAGTGCATCTAGCGGACACCTCTAAATTGCTCAGTATGTCGAGCCCGTATTCTCTACACATTAGACCTAGACACGTCTAGTACTAACCACACACCATACCCCAACCCATACAACTATAACAGGAAGATATTATCCACAAACATCATACAAACACACATAACTACAGAAAAGCACATATAACATCCATATAGTGTAGTGAGAAACTCACCTCGAGTCGGCAATGCAGAAATCTGTGCGGCAACTCCGCAAATCCAACCAAGCTCAAAACCGCACACCTTATACTCCTATAAGGTATATTAAGTTATTATATGTCATAATAATTAAGCCGTACCTTAATTATATACTTTTAGAATTAAAACACTTATTATATTTATTTTCAGCTTTTAACCCCAAAACAGAAAGTCTTATATGACCCGTTTTAGCCCATCTTAAACTTAACCAATCAATGATATTTTTAGAAAGTCACCTACCTCACCTCTTTAGCTTTCCAGGGATATAAGGCACATGCTCTAACTATTTTTCCTCTATTATATACAAATTAACCAAGATTGGGTATCAAAATGTGTCAAATCCAGACCAGGTTGCAAAGACTGCCACTTTCAACCTAGAAATGATCATCAATAAATTCTGGGAAAATATTAGACAAACAAGACCCTGAATCAAGACTACAGGCCCTGACCTCATGTCATTTGCACCTTCCAAGAGTAAACGAAAAATCCCCAAAGTTGACTGATAGAATCAGTCCACCCACTGAACCACTCTTTAAAGATAGAACAATAACACAAAATAAACAGAGAGCTAGGTTCTGATATTTTGTAGGACGAAACTAGACACATAACATGAACTTTAACCACTGGTCTTGCCCCCAAAACATTTTTGTACAATTATTTATAAATTTTTAAAAACAGAATTCACTATACAGGACAGTCCTGGACCTGTTGGTGAAAATTGCAACGTTTACCTAACTTCGAGCTTGTATTAGGACACGGCCTTCGGGATGTAGAAACTAGACACTTAGACCTTTCCAAAAAGATATGATTCACCCTAAATGGCCAAATACACGATTTTATATGAATTTATCAATCTGACCCAAAAACAGGAAATATTTCAAGAAATTCGAAGAACAACTTAGGGCTAGGGTTGTAAACCCTAGAGCCAATAAGACTTCAGTTAAGACCTTTACAGGTCTGCATGGATTTTAAAAGAACTCAGTAACATAAGATCTCACGAACTTCAATTGACCAAACATCCAACAACACAACCCCTACATACACATCAACACACACAAGGGTGTGTCAAGCATGGAATCATCTATAGAACAAAAAAAAAAAAGAAACACTCACCTTTGAAGTAGTCCTCCTTCATCTATCTTCACTTCTTCACGGTTTCAAGCTAGCACACCCCCTTGCAACCACTTTTCCTGCTGTCACTAAGGTTCTTGGCAAGATGAAAATCATAGCACACTAATATGTCGGCTAGGGCTTAGAGAATTAGATGCGAACTATAATGATTGAAATATGGGAGTTTGTGGGCTGAAAATACAAGTCACGTGCTCCCAAAATCATTTCGTGGAGTTACAGCCCAAACAACCAAAGTCATCCAACAATCAACCCTTGACAACTCCAGTCCCTCAAGAATGATTCCTTATTTTTGTTCTACCCCCTTCTCATACTTGTTGCAATTTAAATTTCTTTTAATGACCATTTATCCCCTCCAATTTATAATTTAGTTTTTAACATCATTATTTATTATTATTATTATTATTATTATTATTCGTCGTAACGGTCGAAATTTTTATTCGTCAAATCGCTTTCTGAATAAACTTTATTTTCTTTTTCTTTAAAAGATACCATACTAAGTAATTCACGCTAATTATAAATTTTAATGTCGAAAATGGGGCGTTACAACTCACTCCACTTATAAGAATTTCGTCCCCGAAATTCCACTCTAAAACAATAGGTAATGACTTTACTTTGTTTATATGACATCACATCACCAATAATCAACAGCATACATCAGCCTGTATATTAAAGTAATCAATAAACGACACCACTATATACACCTTTATTCCAAAAAGTCTATTCAATATCCCGTTATCACCGGAGTCAAGTAGCGAATTTTGAAAATAAAACGACACTCAGGGTAGTAAAGAGTAGCACATACTGTAGTTGGTTTGAATTTTGGCACTAAAACGTAAGATGTCCCTTCAGTTCCGTGTGCCCTATCTGTTCCAGCTGCAAGATGCTATATATATACAGGTATGTAGTATCATTCATTTCCACCTTCATTTTCAGTCTCATCCTCTCTTATCACTAGTTTGTTCGTAAACGAACTCATTTTTAAAGCTGAGTCATGGAAAACAGATCTTCAATGGGCGATCTGTCGAACCCTGGACCTGATTTTCCGCAAGGAGAGGGTACTTCAAACCAGGAATTCTTAATAGAGTTCGGTGACTTAACATTCTAGACATCTATCATCCATATTTTGTTTATCTTTCTAATGTTTTGTTTGATTCTGAATTATGTTACAGTCTTCCAGATATACTACCAATAGAGCAACTCCACGGTGAGCCGGAAATTTTTCCCGAGCTGAACATTAACTCAGAAGATCCGGTGCATGCATCTTTAGACTTTGCACTTGATCAGACTCCATGCCTTCTACCAGGTTAAATTCTTTTGAATGATCCATTTATAAGTATTCTATTTTGTTTTATCATTTGACATGTGTTATTTGTAGACCCATTTGTGGATGGTCTAACTGAGTACAATCCATTCATGGACGTGCACCCAACAAGCAGTGAGTTTGTCCCCATGAATCAAGAATTCATGGCTGGTATTCAGGATGAGAATCAATTACAGAGGACTCATAACATAAATATTGAATTGAATCCCGAGTTTGGGGTTGGTTTTCAATATCAAGATCATCTTCGGCTGATTCAAAGGAATCTAGAAGGATTTCAGAATCCTGAGATTTTAGTTGAAAACCAACAATTATTACCGATAGAGGCCACTAATTTTGATGAATCAATGTCCATCTTTGGGTCAGAAAATCAGGATCATGTTCAAATGATCCATAATGATAACAATACAATTGGATTTGAACCTTCTAGTTCAGAAAACATAGCAGGTGGCAGTGGAAGAGGTTTCAGACATTTATTAAGTAGGGAAATAATAGCTGAACACTTTAACGAACCAATTGAGAAAGCTGCGAAGGAACTCAACATTGGAACGACACAATTAAAAAAATGCTGTAGAGAATTAGGTATCAATCATTGGCCCCAACGACAACTTACGAGTTTGCAAACCCTTATTGATCGTGCTGAGGTAAAGAACTACATTTTTTTTATTTTTGTTTTATATCATAAAGTTGTAATTACTAAAGTTATTTATGTCACAGGAATTTGGTAACGAGTTTAGTGGAGCAGCAGGATTATCGAAAGATCTAATACCCAACCTAAAAAGGGAGAAAGAAGCAATAATTGAAGGGTCACAATCGGGTCTAACAGACGGCACAAAGAAGCTAATACAAGCTGCTCATAAGGTTGTATTTAGGAAAAGAAAATTTCAGGAAAAGGGGTAAACTTCATCAAGAACTCATACACAGCAGCAATCTCTGCCATCTAATTCTGGTATGAGTAGTATTAACACTGGTTTACTCAAGCCTGCGAGTGAGGATAATTTTGGAGGCTCTGTAGGTGACCTAGCCTGGTTTCCTCCTTCTTATAGCTACCCCCAACTGGTTCCAAATTGGAACCCTTCCTCTTCACTTCCCTACTTACACACACCCCAAATGAGTCAATATTTAGCTCATAATCATGGGGTTATGGGTTCCAACCCTATTGAGACCCCATACCTTGGAGCTCCTCCTCCAATAACTGGAAGCATACCTCTTCCAAATCCTCAAGAAGGTACAAGGGAACCTAATGATGACAAAGAGTGAAGTGTAGAAGATATTTTCTCGCTTCTTCCTGATTCTCCAGTATAGGTTAGTAGTTCTCTAAACTTTTCTTAATGTATTAATATAAAGTTATAGTAATGGATCACATGTATCGATGTGTTACTACTTTTATTTATTATTATTATTATTTTCATAACTACCCACACCCTCAGCTAATTGGATTCCTCATGACCAACTCCCGATTCGAACGTGGATCCTGTGCTTTCAGTAGTAGGAGCTCTACAACTACCTTCCACACCTATCCACGTCCGTTCCAGGACTTGTCCAGAAGTCCCCAATTCACTTCTCACTGATAATTTTAAAACATATACCTCAGGTTGTTTCACGAACATAGTTGTATACAATTATTGAATTAGAAAATCTTTCAAATAAAAGGGCTTACCCTACGAATACCACCAAACAAAGAACATAAAATAAGGTCAACTTAAACATTTTAGGAGAATTTAGTCCCTACTGTATACACCTTAATGACATTCCTTAAACAACCTATCAACATTAGCATTTGTTCACAACAACATGCAACAAATAATCTGTACACCAATATGTGATTTTCTAGTAGGCATTCAAGCATACATATATCTTATATTACAGAAACATCAACAAAGACTAAGCACTTAAACCTTTTCCCCACTGACGTCGGCTGGCGGTACACACTGCGTCTTCGGAACAATGTTCATTTAACCTCTTACTCGAAAAACAACTTTTAATTTCTTGTAAAAATATCTTTAAAGAAAACTTTTGAGTCTCAAGCTTGAGATCAAAACCCACCAAGTGAGTCTGATTCACTCAAGCTATGGCTCTGATACCAACTTGTAACGTCCCAGTTTTTAAGGAAACATTTTCATTTAATAAACATTAATTTATCCAATATTTAACATTATGTAGACGTTCAAAAACATTTTACATCGATTCACAACATAAAATTTTCTAACAGACAGCTACAGTGTGTACCCGTCATGCCTGATCGTCGCTTCCACTTGTACAAACCTGAAATAGTAATTTAATAGGGAAAGGTTAAGCACATAGCTTAGTGAGTTCCAACACATACACAGCATGTCAGTTACACATACCCAACCCCTATAAGGTAAAATACAACCATACATCACAGTAAAATAAAAATATAATCCGCTCTACCCAGTACATTGAGTTATACTCTCCTACTCAGTATTTCGAGCCGCGCATACTCTGTTCGTCGAGCCATGCGTATCTGCTCAATAGACCATTCAACACTCAGAGCCGCGCATACTCTGTACGTCGAGTCATGCGTATCTGCTCAATAAATCAAACCCCACCGCTCAGCACTCAGAGCCGCGCATACTCTGTACGTCGAGTCATGCGTATCTGCTCAGTGCATCTAGCGGACACCTCTAAATTGCTCAGTATGTCGAGCCCGTATTCTCTACACATTAGACCTAGACACGTCTAGTACTAACCACACACCATACCCCAACCCATACAACTATAACAGGAAGATATTATCCACAAACATCATACAAACACACATAACTACAGAAAAGCACATATAACATCCATATAGTGTAGTGAGAAACTCACCTCGAGTCGGCAATGCAGAAATCTGTGCGGCAACTCCGCAAATCCAACCAAGCTCAAAACCGCACACCTTATACTCCTATAAGGTATATTAAGTTATTATATGTCATAATAATTAAGCCGTACCTTAATTATATACTTTTAGAATTAAAACACTTATTATATTTATTTTCAGCTTTTAACCCCAAAACAGAAAGTCTTATATGACCCGTTTTAGCCCATCTTAAACTTAACCAATCAATGATATTTTTAGAAAGTCACCTACCTCACCTCTTTAGCTTTCCAGGGATATAAGGCACATGCTCTAACTATTTTTCCTCTATTATATACAAATTAACCAAGATTGGGTATCAAAATGTGTCAAATCCAGACCAGGTTGCAAAGACTGCCACTTTCAACCTAGAAATGATCATCAATAAATTCTGGGAAAATATTAGACAAACAAGACCCTGAATCAAGACTACAGGCCCTGACCTCATGTCATTTGCACCTTCCAAGAGTAAACGAAAAATCCCCAAAGTTGACTGATAGAATCAGTCCACCCACTGAACCACTCTTTAAAGATAGAACAATAACACAAAATAAACAGAGAGCTAGGTTCTGATATTTTGTAGGACGAAACTAGACACATAACATGAACTTTAACCACTGGTCTTGCCCCCAAAACATTTTTGTACAATTATTTATAAATTTTTAAAAACAGAATTCACTATACAGGACAGTCCTGGACCTGTTGGTGAAAATTGCAACGTTTACCTAACTTCGAGCTTGTATTAGGACACGGCCTTCGGGATGTAGAAACTAGACACTTAGACCTTTCCAAAAAGATATGATTCACCCTAAATGGCCAAATACACGATTTTATATGAATTTATCAATCTGACCCAAAAACAGGAAATATTTCAAGAAATTCGAAGAACAACTTAGGGCTAGGGTTGTAAACCCTAGAGCCAATAAGACTTCAGTTAAGACCTTTACAGGTCTGCATGGATTTTAAAAGAACTCAGTAACATAAGATCTCACGAACTTCAATTGACCAAACATCCAACAACACAACCCCTACATACACATCAACACACACAAGGGTGTGTCAAGCATGGAATCATCTATAGAACAAAAAAAAAAAAAGAAACACTCACCTTTGAAGTAGTCCTCCTTCATCTATCTTCACTTCTTCACGGTTTCAAGCTAGCACACCCCCTTGCAACCACTTTTCCTGCTGTCACTAAGGTTCTTGGCAAGATGAAAATCATAGCACACTAATATGTCGGCTAGGGCTTAGAGAATTAGATGCGAACTATAATGATTGAAATATGGGAGTTTGTGGGCTGAAAATACAAGTCACGTGCTCCCAAAATCATTTCGTGGAGTTACAGCCCAAACAACCAAAGTCATCCAACAATCAACCCTTGACAACTCCAGTCCCTCAAGAATGATTCCTTATTTTTGTTCTACCCCTTCTCATACTTGTTGCAATTTAAATTTCTTTTAATGACCATTTATCCCCTCCAATTTATAATTTAGTTTTTAACATCATTATTTATTATTATTATTATTATTATTATTATTATTCGTCGTAACGGTCGAAAATTTTATTCGTCAAATCGCTTTCTGAATAAACTTTATTTTCTTTTTCTTTAAAAGATACCATACTAAGTAATTCACGCTAATTATAAATTTTAATGTCGAAAATGGGGCGTTACAATACCGGATAAGCCGTGAGTCATTGCGATGACAAGAACGTAGCCGTGAGTCTAGGCAATAGCGGGTAAACCCGTGAGCCATAATTGATTGTGAAATAGACTGTTGATAGATGGTGCGGCCACTTGTGGCTACGATATTGGATGTTATATCCAACCGGTGCGGCCTATATGGCTATGACATTATTAGATGGAAATGATGCAGCCTTATGGCTATGATTCCGGGTTGTTGAACCCAAACTGGTGCGGCCTTGGTCTTTAAAATAAATGATGAAACTGCTGGTGCGGCCTGCGGGCTATGATTTATACGCTGAAAATGCTTTGGTACGGCTGTATAGCCATCACAAACGATGCGACTTATATAGTCCAGAAACATGATACAGTCTGATATGACTAAGAAACAGGGGACAGAAACGATAATTGAGAATTTGAATGTTTATTCTCTTTTATATACATATGGCCTTGATGGCAGACAGAATTGATATGATCGGTATGCAAATAATAGATTAGATGTGATAAAGTGATTTGATAATCACATGGTATACGTTCCAGCCTGTAAGGCTATGAAGTAGGATGCGAAATCCTAAGAGATATATGATTAGCCGGTAAGGCTAGTGCTTTGGATTCGATATCCGAACAGATACATACTATTAGTCGGAAGAGACTATGAAATGGAATTTGATTTGAAAAGATGATTAGAAATATAATTGTCGTATATAGTGATCTATATATGAATGTATTTCTAATATGTGTTATTTGCAGATTTGATTACTCACTGAGCTTTATAGCTCACGATATTTGTTAAATGTCCCTGCAGGTTAGCATGATCCTGATAGGGGAAAAGATAGAGTCCGTGACTATGAAGTGGGACTCATAGATGCTGTCAGTAGCAGCCCGACTTTAAAGGAGATTTGGTATTTTATACTCTCCTTGATACACTTGTACCCGTTTTTATTAAAATATACCCCTTTTGTTATGGTTTTATGAAATGAAACCTTTGTTTTTAATGAAAATTTTCAGGGGTGTTTTTGTTTTAAAAGTCGGGTGTTACAGTACGGGACTTTGGCGCATAGGAGCACATTTGGATTGGATCTCCAGCTCATGCAGTTTTGAAGTTTAGTTAGATATTACAATCATGTTATTAGCTTATTAGATGCAAGCGACATTGTTTGTCATACAGTACATTGTTCAAGGATATTTTTTTCGGTTTTATAAAATGTTAAATTTTCTTTTAATACATGTTTATTTAATTTATCCTTTAAATGTTGTATGAGTGTGTTAATTGCATGATGATGCATCCAAATTGTTTGGATTCATGAATTGTGTTTTCTATGATTGATTAAAAGAAATTTTATAAGATCAATTCAACCAAAGGTCCAGTTGGACAGGACTTTGGAATCATTTGACTTAGAGTCACATGATGAATTGAGTTCTTAATAAAAACATGTGTGGCAAGAAATGAATCACCCAAAGATCCAGTTGGACATGACTTTGGAATCATTTGACTTAGAGTCACATGATGATTAAGTTCTTTATAAAGCACACGTGGCAATAAATGAATCACCCAAAGATCCAGAGGATAGGATTTTGGAATCAGTTGACTTAGAGTCAGGTGATGACTGCATATCTTGAACAAAATTAACAAAGTCATAAATTTACATAGAGATGTAAAAGATATTAAGATTTTGAGCAACAGACACATAAGTTTCTGTGTATCTTAGGGAATATGATGGAGAATTTGTCGAAATAGTTCGATCCTTGATGTATAAGATACATTTCCAATCAGTTCTTCGATGAATTGAATATTCAACCAGTCAGACCATAAAAACCATATTCCGACCACATCTTAGACTAAGTAGGTTATGCAGACACTGTCTGAAATGTAAAGCTGGGATCATCCACTTGTACATATAAAGTCCAGGGTCATGTTGTGTTCGTCCAAACCTCATGACTAGCTTGTACCTAATCAGCAATGTCGTTTCATTGGCTATCCCGACTGTAACTGTGAAAAAAGAGTTCTTTTGGAAAGAACTCATATTCTCAGGAAACAGTGGGAGTAAGAATAATCCTAAATGAGTTCAGGATTGGCCAATTGAAAGAACCTTTAGTTATCACTAGGCCTTGACCAGGAATCGGATTCCTGTCTAACCTGACATACTATTCTCTTGACCAGTAGTATTGATCACCGTCATAAGTAGTTATGATCTGGGTGACATATCGATTAGTGGTAAAACACTAAAGTTGGTACGGATAAGCAATCCGACTACTTGGAAGCATTGGTGAGCCCGGTTGCTGCCAAACAAGAGAACCTTAGGGCGAGACACAGTCTATGTGAGAATTTGATTGATTTTACACCTCGTCTAAAAACCAGTAGGAGTAACTGAATCATCAAAAGAAAGCAACATGGACAGATACATACCTTCAGAACATCTGGTTGAGTGAGACGATACCCAGAGTCAAGTAATTGATTCCGGGAGAAGCACTCTCAATAGAAGATGAAATCCGAAAGGATGCTACATGGCACATTGTGAATCATTAGTGGAGCATGTGTGGATCACCGGCACACTAATAGGGACTCACAAAAAGTGTCCCAGTACAGAGGTACATGAGCCCGGGATTACCCCACAGGCATCTCGTAAGAAAGGATATTCAGATTCTCAAAAATATGCCAAAGGATTGGATTTTGAGAAAGGGCTGAAAGATTTCCATTAAGATGTCAGAAAGTTTTGGATTCTCAAAATGTGCCAAAAGTCCTGGATTTTGTGAATAGTCCATAACAGTGTCAAAGCCAGTGGGAGTGTCGCTGTTATATACTATCTCCATATGTGAGTTACATACTGTTTCTAGGAAACGTCTCTTTTCATTACAAAGTGTAATGACTTGGTGTTAAGAGACGGATCGCTATAGAGATACGGCATACTCAGGTGGTTGTAAACGTCTATAAGATAGATCGAAACTCTGCCAATATGATCTTGATGAGATTCAAGATGCATAGCCCCAGGAAAGGGTTTTCCTATCATTGCAAAGTGTGATGACTTGGCATGAAAGAAATAAAGAAGGTGCAACATACTCACGTAATTCACAAACATCTATTGGATAGATGAAATCGTCATCATAGACCTAGCCATTGTAAGCATAATCTTGATAAGATTCAAGATGCATGAAAAGAGTGTCCATAAGGAAATAGTTTTCCGAAAATCATGACACAAGGATTATAAATAATCTTTGGATTCCGAAAGGGTTTGGAATAAGATTAGATCGGGTTCCACAAGTTTCTTGGATCGATCAAAATGTCATGAACATATCCTGATGACTTGATGCTTAGGGCATTGTAAGTTAGATTCAGGACATTGTCTGGCTGGGAATACTGGATGGATTGTTTGAACTCAAATGAGAATTCATTAGGAAATGATTGGGGTGAAAGTGATAGTGTTAATTTGAAAGATTTTTCAAAGTGGTAATTATTAACGTCAGTACATGATGTTAAAGGACTTCATGGTTAAAGAATCTTGTTGGTATTCTGATGGAGCGTGTGCGGTTCACCGGCACATCATAACACCTCGAAATAGTCTTAGGGTGCAGTCAAGTAAACTAAAGACCCCAGAACCATAGAAAGTCTCAGTACACATTACTAGAATGGAGTTAGGAGAGAAATTATCAGGATAACATATTGAGATGTTATCGGATGAGCATCCGATTGGATCATCTGTAATAAAGTGTATAAGTATAAGATACTTTGGATACATTGAAAGAGTGTAAGGTTCATAAAGACATAGCTGTAATGTTAGAATTGAAAGTTTAAAAGAAATCTTGAAACCGATAATAGTTTATGACAAAGTCCGACTTGGTGATTACCTTGTAGAGGCTTGGTAATAAGCAGGAGTAGCTGCCAGTCAGAAAATCCAGGAGAGAGAAAGATTGATTTATTATATGATTAATAAATCAATAGAAATAAAATAAATAGTTTATTAATATATTTTGGTGATAATATATTAATTAGAAACTATATTAATTAATTAGAAATTAATCTGGAATTAATTTGATTAATTAAAGGTGCAAGGGCTGAATTGTAATTATTCAATAGTTGAGTAAGTGACAATTATGGTAGTTTAAGTGGGCAACGAAATTATGGAGGGATTATCCATAATTTCGATTATTATATGTTAGGATAAATAGATTTGAATTGATAGATAAAGGTTTATCTTATTTGAATTCAAAAAGGTTTATCTCTAAAGGATTATCTGGTGGCCACTTGGAAACTATAAATAGAGACCCCTAGGCACCATAAAAGCCACGACATTTTCCTCTCTTCCCGCTCTCTGGAACTTTCGAAAACCCTAGTTTTGGGTGTGATCTCATTTGAGGCAGGACACTTGTGCTGCTTTGCTTCGAAGAAATCCTAAAAGGTTAGTTTTCTGATTTTATTCTTTTAGTTATTTTCTTGTGGCCTTTAGGTTTTTTATTATATGTTCAATTAGAAGAAAACATAGATCCTTATAGGTTGCATGTGAACTCAGGGTTTTAGTTCATTGATTTGCCTTAAACCTTTCATCAAGTTCGTATTTATTTCCTTGTGTGTGAATTTGCATACTACTCGTTGCATCTCATAAATACATTACTTGAAAAGGTTTTCAATTAGAAGTGCAAACTTGGTTCTTGTTTGATTTGTTAATCCATCATATAAATTCACGTAGGATGGGATGGCTTATGTGTTGCTTGAGGTACTTATTGAGAACTTTTCCCTTTTGACCTTAGTGGTCGTTTAGCAACAACGTTTGGGGATGAACTAATCAAAATTGTTCCAAGGTATATATGTGATGGTCATATGTACCTAAATGTTGACCTTTATGGTCGCATTGGTTTTGACCAATGACTACATGATTTGACTGTAACACTCTTTCTGTATTGCAAGCCAACCATCGAGACCCTAGTATGGAAGGGACTTCTGGAGAGTATATAACTTAGGATGAGATTAGTTTCATGTGCATAGGTGATGTGCGTAGTCGTTGATGCAGTCAAAATAATAAAAACCTCACTACTCCAATAGTTAGGGTAAGTAAGGGTCGAATTAAGAAGTTTGTGGTTAGCACTTTGTGTCTATAATAACCCAACTATAGTTGGGTTGAGTAGAGAGTATTTCTAAACATATATCCTACAAAAGGGATGGGGGCATAGGATGCCTATGTGACCATGATGAGGTATTGCCTCGGTGGTTTAAGTGATGGCCTCAAGGTGTGATAAATGAATTAGGGACAAACCCTATAGGATGTGGAATCTTGGGAAGGGACATGCCCGACCCAAGTAGTTGTGTTTGACTAGGTGGTAATTGTTATGCATGTTCTTGTATTTATTATTACTAATAGTTATTGATTCATGTGTTGGCGTTAGCTTTTGTACTCACAATACATATTGTCTTACTCATTTTGTTGTGGTTGTTGTGACATGCATTCAGGTACCAAAGGCAAATAATATGATGAGGTTAGAAGGATTTTTGCACTAGTGATTCTTCTAGTGAAACTGAGACACGAGGATTAGACCTATTTGGTTTCTTTTGTGACATAGTAATGTAGATACTTAAACTGTGACTAAACCTATTGATGCACTTTTGTATATTCTATGATTGGTTGGGTTATGAAAATGAATCGTGGGATCGAGTTTCGTAAACTTGAATTTATTTAAAAATATGTATGCATTACTTGGGTCGTTACAGTGTTGTCCCCGGAGGGCTGATTAAAATTTTTTTTTGGGTAAAGAGGACGGTACATCTAACAAATTTTATTAATAAAAAGAATAAATACACTTTAAGGCTGTGGACTCCCCACCTAAGAAACAACAAAATGACCCATTGGGACAGGCCCCGATGGACAACAAAGCTATACTAGGAACCAAAACAGGTTTTGGAGCCAGAGAACATAACAGGAACATAAAAAGCAAACATCCTGCAAAAAAAAAAAACCATACAAGCAGAGAAATATATAGTAGAAAAGATGAGATATGAGAGATTAATGGACCACAGTGGAAAATAGGAGATACATCTCTCAACGTTAGGGGAGGGACCAGACCCTTTTAGCCAAAATAACAGTAGGGGAAGGTTTCATAGACAGACTCACCAATCTACAACGGACATCATCAATAATAGTATTGACAACAGCATGATACGATATTCTCTTATTCTTAAAAATCTGGTTATTTCTTTCCTGCTAAATGTGGTAGATAGCTCCCGCAAGCACAAGTATTCGAATAACGGACCTAACGGTCTTACCATTAGAGATGGGCTTGAGAAGATTGATGATATCCGACCAGCAATTTGAGGACATCATCGACGACCAGTTAAACTTGAAGGGCTTCAAGCATCAATATAATCAATGATGATTTGTCATCGATGGTGGAAAGCTTCAAGCAACATCGCAACTGAGACGACGATGGTGGAGGTCTGATTAGAATTGAAGGGTGTCGACTGGTAGGTACCGCCGCCGGAAGAAGGCATCAAATTTTTCAGAAGTGGAGAAGAAAAGCTTTCATGAGATGCTGTCGGAGGAAGGCGTTGAAGTGGAGATGCTGTCTGAGGAAAGCCCTAGATTAACAAAGGTGAGCTTCGTTCAAGGAAGGTCGACTAACTAAAGCAATATGGTAGGTGTCAAAAGTGTCAAATTTCTTCATTTAGCAAGATATTCAAGCCTGACTGAATCACGTATTGTTGAACCATTTAAAAGTGAGAAAATATTGAAGGAAATGCTCTTAATATGATTGATTCAGAGCATGTCCCTTAACAAAACCATTAAAATAAACCAGTACATTAATCATTTGTGAGATTTCTAAAATATGTAAAAAATAATAGTGAGAGCTAATTTGAAAAAGAGTTCTTCGCATCGATTTGGATTGTCATATGCAATATACCAAAGGACCCTATACCAAATTGTTTAGGGGCGTCAAATGCAATTTTGTCAAATAGGTAAACACACTATCTATCCCATCCATATTGTACTACTTTGCTTCTCTGGCACTGTTTCTTTACTCTCTATCTCTCACACACACACACACACTCCTAGTACTAGAGCACAGACAAACGACACCGAACCTCCCAGGCTCCCACTGAGAGAGAGAGAGAGAGAGAGAGAGAGGGCTCAACTCCTCCAAAAATCCTCTAAAATCTATCATCGGGAAGAAGAAGAAGAAGACGAAATTCGTCGGTGTTTTGACTTGACCTATCCAGCAAATAAATGCATGGCCGTCGTATCTGGTTGAATGCTCATCGTACAAGTACACACATTGTACTCCAGCAGATAAAGCTAGCAAATTCCTCAATGAACCCTAAAAATCCGAACGACAAAGGTAAAATTACATATTTCTCTCGAACATTCTCAGTTTTTCTACTTCATTTCAATTCACATTCTCTGTGTGTGTTTGTCGGTGTATACCGACTAATATGCATGTATTTTGTTCTTCCAAATTGAATCTGTTGCGATTCGCTCTAAGGTCAACTTCAAGTGAATCTGAAAATTTTTGTTCTTTAATTGATTATGCGCTGTTTTTTATTATTAATTATCATGCTCGTTTTTTTTTTTTTTTTTTTTTTTTTTTTGATCTGTTTGTTTATTTTCAATTTCGTTCGAGAGTTTCTTCTAGTAGAAGACTGTAGATTACCGATATATGCTTCACGGATTTTTACTATTTGTTCCTCTTTTAGTCAATCCTTCGCTTTTTATCAGATAAAGAAAGCGAAAGCCAACAGGGAATCTCTGAGATCTTGTGTCACTCATATCCTTTTCACTGTCAATTTTCAATTAAATATTGATTGATTTCACTCTTTACCAGATTCTACCATTGACGATCTTTGAATTCAATTCCATTTCTCGAAGATCCTTTGAAGTTTCCACAAAAAAACAATCGATTCAAGGAAACTGTACAAAACTTTCAGAGACCGTAAAAAAAAGGATCGAAGCATGAAAAAAACCTGTGAATCGACAGCAACATACGATACTTGAGATGAATTTTATCAAATTGACAAAGATACAACCGTAAAAAGTCACTAGGGTTTTGGGATTTACCTTAACGAAGGTGAAAAATAAAAAATGGCTGCAGCATGGGAACATTTTGGAGAGATTGCAAATGTGGCCCAATTAACAGGTCTAGATGCAGTCAGACTTATAGGAATGATTGTCCAAGCTGCTAGTACAGCTCGTCTGCACAAAAAGAACTGCAAACAGTTTGCAATGCATTTAAAGTTAATTGGAAATCTCTTACAACAACTCAAAATCAGTGAGCTCAAAAGGTATCCAGAAACACGCGAACCTTTAGAACAGCTTGAAGATGCATTAAGAAGATCCTACATTTTAGTCAACAGTTGTCAAGACAGAAGCTATCTATACTTACTTGCCATGGGATGGAACATTGTTTACCAATTCAGAAAAGCACAAAATGAAATTGATCGATACTTAAAAATCATTCCACTTATAACTCTAGTGGATAATGCTCGAGTCAGGGTACAAATTTCATCTTCTTCTTCTATACTTCAATTATCGATTATGTTTATGTTCTTGTTGTAATTTTTGTTTTCACTTTCAGGAAAGATTGGAGTATATTGAAATGGATCAAAGGGAATATACATTGGATGATGAAGATAGAAAGGTGCAAGATGTGATCATGAAGCCTGACCCTTCACATAATGATACTGTTGTTTTGAAGAAAACACTTTCGTGTAGTTACCCGAATATGCCCTTTAAGGAGGTTATTCAGAAGGAAAATGAAAAGCTTCATTTGGAACTACAAAGATCACAAGCTAATTTAGATGTTGGACAATGTGAAGTGATTCAACATTTGATTGAAGTTACTGAAGTTGTTGCTTCAAAATCTCAACATGAACATGATTCACCAAAGAAGAGTTCTAAAAAGACTCAGTATACCGATGATAATAGTAAGAAAGAAGTTGAAAATGAAAGCGATACAAGGTTGGTTTTTTAACTTTTTATTATGTGTTAGGTGTCAGTTTTCTATTGGGTGTTTATTTATATGATGCTAATTCTAAAATGGTTTTGTAGAAACATGGCTATTGTTCCATATGAAGAAAATTTGAATAAAAGCTCTAGTAGAGTATCTTATGGGCATGGAGAATGGCATTCGGATTTACTTGGTTGTTGTTCAGAGCCTAAAATGTGTATGTTTGTGTTTTAAATGCATTTTTTATATTTTTTTTTAAAGATTGGATTTGAATTTGGATATTTACATATTTGACATCTTATGTTTGTGTTTTTTTTTTACGTAGGCATGAAGACTTTCTTCTTTCCTTGTGGCACGTTTTCAAAGATTGCAACTGTGGCAACAAATAGGCATATGAGTAAGATTCCTTTATGTATTTTAAGAATTTTGGTATGCAGGAATGGAATCAAACATTACAGTGGAATAATTATGATCTTTATATACTCATCCTCATTATGACCATATCAACCAATAACATTCGTACACATGTCATCATTAAACAAATCAAACAGCTTCAGGAGAGGCCTGCAACGAGCTGATGGCTTATTCTCTAATACTATCATGTTGCTGCTACACTTGCTGCATCAGAAGAAAGCTCCGGAAGACTCTCAATATCACAGTAGTACCCTTCTAGAAACTTCAATTTTCTTTTATTTATTTATATATTTATAAATCTAAATATTTTGTTATTTTCAATAGGGCGGGTGGTGTGATGACTTTCTATCACATGTCATGTGCTGCTGTTGTGCCCTTGTCCAAGAACTTCGTGAAGTTGAGATGCGTGGAATTCATGGTACGTGTGCGCATTCTCAAATCTCTATGTTTAATTTTTTTCTAAAGGGCAATTATGGAATTTCGCAGGTCCAGAGAAGACGAAAACAAGCCCTCCACCTTCTCAGTGGATGGAGTCATAAAGTTGATTAAATTATATGGGATACACTATATAGTTGCATAAGGTTTGTTGCCATTGTTAATACCTCTAATGGTGGTTTGACTTTTTCTTCACTTGACTTTCCCTTTTATGTAAAGTTGTTTTTGATGATAGATTCAACACTTTGAACAGTAACTTAATAATTTATCTTTTCCTTATACTATGTATGTATGTATGGAGTCAGTATGCTGAAAATTTTATGTCAAATCAACAAAGTTTAAAATGTTTGGAAGCCATTAATCTTGAAAGTTTTTTGATTTTATTAAAATAAAATGCTGGTAGAGCATTATACAGAAAAGAATTCAACATGTGGGTCAGATGCAGAGCTTTTACGGAGCCCAATTTCATATTTGAAAGAAGCAAACAAATTAGGGGATTGATTGAATATTCTGTCTGGATTATTCTTTGTCCGTGAGGTCCCATAATCTAATCCGTCGACAGTGATGACAAATCATGTCGTATGCCATTGTGAAGGAGAATTTTATTGCAACCACCCAATTACTTATATACACCCTAAAATTCAATAATTACCTATTGATTAAGTGAAATTATATAGTAAAAATATAAGATAAAATTGCAAAAATGGTTCTTGTGGTTTGTTGATTTTTGTGGTTTTGGTTCAAAATTTTTGTTTTTTTGTATGGATAGTCATTTTGCAGAGGTTTCTTTGTGGATTCCAAGCTGAAATGTTTAATTTACTATTTTAATATATTTTTTCTATGATTTTTAGTTATTAATCAATTTTATTAAAATAAAAAAGCAACTCAAATCCCACCCCCGTCTTTCTCTCTCTCTCTCAAAGAACATTGGAGAGAATTATTCTCATACGTGTCTAATACCTCTGGTAGCAAGACAACAGATCAAAAGCATGCATTGGTTCGTATCCTCGAGTTTCGAAGTAAGTTCCTCATCTTCTTCCCTGTTCGCCAACACTTTAGCGTCTGTAAATCCAATGCTCCATTTTTCATATCGTAAAGTTTAACGAATTTTTTTAAAAAAATCGAAGGATCACTAAAATCCACATTCAATTTGTTGCGTTCCGGTTAAAATCAGACCTTTGTATTCATCAATTTTTTCAAATCAGTTGTTTTTCCATCTGGGTATTCGATAAAATTGTGATATAAAAGATCAAATGAAAAGTTTCATGAAAAACTTCAATAATTCCTTGTCCTCTTCTTTATCTTCGTCTTCTGGTAAATTCAAAGGCCACGGTAGGGTTTTGGGTTCATTGTCTCCTTCAATTCTTCGTGTCCGGTAAATTCAAACCCTAATCGGCCAACACCCAATATCTAGGACCCAAAACCTGGACCTCCCCCTCGTCCCTTTTCATTAACTTCGAAAATTTTTCCTAAAAAACTCACAAATTTCGAACAGCCTTTAATGTTAACTGATGGGTTCGACCCCTTTGATTCGTTGATCACAACCGGTAAGAGAAACAAAAACGGGTACGAATTGAAAGTGTTCGAATGTCCAGTTTGTGGTCAAGCATTAGGATCCGAAGAAGAGGTTTTTGATCATGTCGAGAGCTGTTTGTCTAATAACGAATCACAAACACAATCAACCACTAACAATCTCCAAGAAAAGACGAAACACGAAGTGAATTGGAAGCTTGTGTTGGTACGTATCTTTTAGGTAAACCATCGGATGCGTCAATTGAGATTGTGCTCAAGTTATTGAAGAACATAGTTCGGGAACCTGAGAATGTTAAGTTTCATTAAATTAGATTAGGGAATCTGAAGATTAAGGAAGCCATTGCTGATGTTCCTGGAGGTCTGGACTTGTTGGAATGTGTTGGATTTGAACTGAAAGAGGAAAGTGAAGAGATGTGGGAAGTAATGGAAGCTACAAGCAATGAGAAAATTAATCTGATTAAGGAAGCGATTTATTTGTTGGAACCACCAAAGATTGGAACTTTACCATCAACAACAGCTCAAAGTAAGGTGGTGGAACCAGAAGAGATGAAGATAGTCGAAAGACAGGTATATTTCATCCCTACAATAGGTTTGAAGAGAGAGAGAGAGAGAGAGAGAGAGAGAGAGAGAGAGAGAGAGAGAGAGAGAGAGAGAGAGAGAGAGAGAGAGAGAGAGAGAGAGAGAGAGACGGGGTGGAATTTGATTTGTTTTTTTATTTTAATAAAATTGATTAATAACTAAAAATAATAGAAAAAAAAGACTAAAAGGGTAAAATAGACATTTCAGTTTGGACAGGACCAGATCCACAAAGAAACATCTACAAAAGGACTATCCGTACAAAATAGCAAAAGTTTGGATCAGAACTAAAAAAACAACAAACCATATGGATCATTTTTTCAGCTGTGGTTTGCATATAATTGCATATTTTTCTTACCTTTTAAAATCCCACATTCTTATCCTTGTAGTTTTCAAAAATTTCAGTTTTCTTCCTTGTGATTTTCAAATGTTTCAATTTTGGTCTCATAGTTCATTGGAAAAGACTATATTGCCCTTTACATTTTTTTTCTTTTATATGATTTATCTATTTTGATAATAAAAAAAGAAAAAACCCACACCTAAGCCCCACCCCACCACATACCCCGTATCTCTCTTTATATGCCATCGAATTATAGATTAAGTCGGATGAGAGTCCATTTTAAGTTTTAACTATCATCTTTTTCCCGGTTGTTCCATTTCAGCAACTATATATGTGTGAAATTCTAGAGAGATATGGAGATCTCCTACCCCAATCTCATACTCTCCCCTTGATCTCTCTACTCTTTCAAATAATTTGACGTTCTCATAATCCGCAACGGAGTCTGTAATCAACGTCGTTTGGCAATGTTGACCAGAGCATCGTCCTAAATAGCACCATCATATGGATATCTAACAGGGGTGAGATTTCATGTATTAGATTCAAGATTCCGGCCTATTGAAAAGTCCCAATCAGTAACCCAAAACCTCTATAATGAATCATTTTTGGATGTGACCGCTGGACCACCCATGTTCACCCTAGCAACCGTCTCCAGAGCCTTATCCAACATCCCCTTGAAGTTGGTCGGAGGGGTGAAAGACATCGCGTCATTTGCGATCAACGGATCTGGGATGAAAACAACTTCTAAACCAGTCGATTGATTTTCCCAAGCATGAGTTTCTGCAAGTTACCGTAGTTCCCAATGGATGAAGGAATCCCAGATGGGTTCTCATATGAGAGAGAGAGAGAGACCTAGGAGGGGGGTGTTGAGTTTATTTTTTTTATTAACCAATAGGGCAAGCTTTTTGCAACCACATGGACTATCATGAAAATAAAAAACTTGGACCAAAACTGAAAAAATATAAACATGAAAATAAAAAACTTGGACCAAAACTGAAAAAATGTAAAACACAGGGACCAAAACTGTAATTTACTCTATAAAGATATAACAAGTTGGGAGATACATATGGACAGATTTGATGAGCGTAAGGCGACCTGATATAGACGAAGCTTAACTTTCGTCCTTGAGAGTTTTCTTTTGAACTTTTAAATAACCGTTGTCCTAGTTTTAAATTGGCCCAAATTTTCCTCATTTGGAACACCGAGATACACACTTCGGAGTTTTTTTATTATTATTTTGCAATGAAAAGCCAAAGCCAAAGCCAAAGCCTTAACTTGCCCTTGTATAACACCTACTCCATTTAGTTTCCTTTTAGCAAGATTGATTTCAGGCCGAAAGCTAGATGAATGCATTTATGGATGCAGACGATGTTCTTGACATTCTCCACAATCCAATCACCTACAAACAAAGCCTCAGGCACAGAGAAAAGGTAGGAAACTCGCATTCTCCAATTACAAAGTTTGAACGACTTGGAAATTCCTTTTTGTTTAGCATCGTGGTTGTCAACATTTAAACCTTCCTTTACCAAAAGGAATAGGAACGGGAAAAGCATATCACTTTGACAGGGGTCTTTCTTCATGCTAAACTTAGATGAGGGGGGCCATTGATGATAACGAGGCTGAAGGGGAAGACAAATTAACAAGCTTTAATGCAAGCTCTCAATGGGCATATATCAAAACCCATTGGAAAGAAGAATAGAATAAATGTATTCCAATATTAAACACGCTCTTGGCAAATAATCAACGGGTACTTCTTGTAAACTGATTTGGGATTTTTAATTAAAAACATTTGCTAAACATAATCTCATATTCAGCTTCCAACTATTTTAAACGCGTATATACAGGAACGGAAAACAAAATTACTGTCAAGAATTATAGAATAAGTATTTTCATAACAATCTCTCATATTTCATTTAACACGAAGCCCCTGCTTAAATATGCAGGGTTTTACACTTTATAGGAATTAAAGGAAAGACAGTACAAGTGGGAAACATCAGAAAAAAGGGGTTGTCGGATCTGAGTGGGAGAGGTGATTACTTTGACCCATACTTTATAAAAAGTGTTTACTTTAACACTCCCCCTCACGTTGAATGATGGGATTCCCAAAATTCAACTTGACCAAACAATTGTTGAGAATTTTTCCATTTACGGCTTTCGTCAGAATGTCGGCTACCTGGTCTTCTGATCGAACGAACGGTAGTTCAATGATTTGAGTTTCTAGTTTTTCTTTGATGAAATGTCTATCCACTTCCACATGTTTTGTTCGGTCATGTTGTACAGGGTTTTCTGATATCTGAATAGCAGCTTTATTATCGCACATAATTTTAATTGTTTCTTTACGGAAGAGACCAACTTCAGTGAGAAGTTTTCGTATCCATAGAGCTTCTGCGACTCCTCGTGATATTCCCCTGAACTCTGCTTCAGCACTAGAAAGGGATACCACCTTTTGTTTCTTACTTCTCCATGTGACTAAATTTCCGCCCACTAAGGTGAAGTATCCCGAAGTTGATCTTCGATTTCCTTTATCTCCTGCCCAATCTGCGTCAGTATAGATCTGGGTTTTTAGATGCCCATTTGCCTTAAACAACACTCCATGCCCTACTGTTCCTTTGAGATATCTGATAATTCTCCATACTGCCTCCATATGAGAAACTTGGGGTTGATGCATGAATTGGCTAACTACCCCCACAACATATGATATATCAGGACGAGTATGTGAGAGATATATCAATTTTCCCACAATGCGTTGATATCTTTCCTTGTCTGCTGATTTTGCCTTGTTTTCTATACATAGCTTTTGATTTATCATCATGGGAGTCTCTGCCGGTTTGCAATTGATCATTCCAGTTTCTGCTAATAGGTCTAAAACATATTTCTTCTGACAAATAAAGATCCCTTGTTTTGACCTTAAAACTTCAATTCCAAGAAAGTATTTGAGCCTTCCTAGGTCTTTCATTTCGAACTCTTGAAACAAATTCTTCCTTAGTTTTGTTATTTCTTCCTCATCGTTGCCTGTAATTATCATGTCATCAACATATATAATTAAACAGGTTATAAGGTTATTTCTTCGTTTAAGAAACAAAGTATGATCAGAGTTACTTTGTTTGAAACCATATTTTCTCATAGCTAAAGTGAATCTCCCAAACCAAGCTCTCGGGGATTGTTTTAATCCGTAGAGAGATTTTTTAAGGCGACAAACTTCTCCTGGTTTAAAGTTCTTCGTGAAACCATGGGGGGCTTCCATATAAACTTCTTCTTTTAGTTCACCATGTAAAAAAGCATTTTTAACGTCAAACTGGTGTAATGGCCATTCTTTATTTGCAGCAATGGAAAAAAGCACCCTAATTGTATCAATTTTTGCAACCGGAGAGAAAGTTTCAGCATAGTCAATACCATAGGTTTGAGTGTAACCTTTGGCTACCAATCGTGCTTTATATCTCTCAACAGTACCATCGGGCTTATGTTTTACTGTAAAGACCCATCGACATCCTACCGGTCTCTTTCCAGCTGGAATAACACATTTTTCCCATGTGTCATTTTTTAATAGGGCTTTCATTTCATTTTCCATTGCGTCTTTCCAGTTTTTCATCTTCAAGGCTTGATCTATGCTAGTTGGAGTTTCTTTAGAGTATAGTGCAGCATTGAAAGCCTTAGCTTCTTGAGTCAAGTTACCTTTAGCCATATTTGCCATAGGATATCTAGAACCTCGAGATTCTCTTTCTGGAGAATATCTTTTTGGTGGAATCCCTCTGTTAGTTCTTGGTGGTAACATATATCTTTCTGTTGGTTGTTCCTGTATTAGTTCTTCTTGTTCTCGGATGTCAAGTTGTTCTTCTTGTTCTGTGGCAATTTCATGATCAGAGGTAACAAGGTCAACATGTTCAGGAGAATCATGAGTATGAGGAGACTGAATGTTACATACCTCGGATGTCAGGTTGGGAGACTGATCTGGGATGGCACTAGAGTTAGGATTTGTATATTGTGTGGACATGTGTGATTTTTCTTGAGTAGTTTCGTTGGGTGACTCTTGAGTGCTGTGGATATTTTCTTCTGATGTTGCCTGAACATACTCTAACCAACTTAGTGCGTCTGAACACTCTATCTCCCTCTGACCACTATGTTGGGAGGCATAGTAGTATTCTGTTTCAAGAAAATCACAGTTCATAGTGGTGAACATGTGATGAGTCTTGGGATTATAACATCTGTATCCCTTTTGATTCACTCCATATCCAACGAATACACATTTTTCAGCACATGGATCGAGTTTATTTCGCTGAGACTTATGTATATGAACAAAGGTAGTGCACCCAAATATCTTTGGTTCTAGCATAAGAGATGGGGGAAGTGTGACAAATTCTGATAGGGTTTGTAGTGGAGTTTTAAATTTGAGAATATTTGTTGGAAGTCGGTTTATAAGGTACGTAGCTGTGGCAAGAGCTTCAGGCCAAAAAGATTTTGGAACTTTTGATTCGATTAAAAGAGCTCTAGTTATTTCTAACAAAAAACGGTTTTTTCTTTCAGCTACACCATTTTGTTCTGGGGTATGTGGGCAGGTAGTTTGATGGATTATTCCTTTTGATTGAAAAAATTGTTTCATAGAGGTGTTAACGAACTCCCCTCCATTGTCAGACCGAAAAATTTGAATATTTTTTTGAAATTGGGTTTGAATCATGGTATGAAACATAACAAATTTGTCAAGAACTTCAGATTTATTTTTTAAGAAATAAATCCATGTCATACGAGTGCAGTCATCAATAAACAACACAAAGAAACGAAGATTTTGTCCTCCAATGATCGGCGAGGGACCCCATACATCGGAGTGAATTAGTGAGAAAGGGACATCAACCCTGGTTTTATTTGGTTTGAATGTTTGTCTATGACTTTTGGCTAACACACATGTTTCACACAGCGATAAATTTTTAGAAGGAAACAGATTAGGGAATAGAGTATGTAAATAACCCGTAGATGGATGACCCAATCTTCTGTGCCATAACCATGCTTCTCTTTCTTTGGTTCCATGAGCCATCATCACAGTACCATTTTGAGTCACCTCGTCCACATAATACAATCCTTGTTTCTCAGTGCCACGCCCAATGATCGCCCCTGTCCTGATATCCTGTAAGATACAAAAAGTGGGGTGCATTAGAACTGAGCAGTTTAGTTCTTTTGTAACATGACTTATTGATAACAGGTTTTGTGATAGAGATGGGACATAGAGACAATTAGAGAGTTTTAACATAGGAGAAAATTCAATTGTTCCTCCTTGTTTAACTTCCATTTTTTCACCATTTGCAGTTTGTATCTGCGCTTTCCGAGGTTTAGATAGCGAAATAAGATCTGATATTTCATAAGTCATGGTGTCGGTGGCCCCGCTGTCAAGTATCCAGGTTTTATCTCGTAAATTATCACAAGAAAAAATTATATTTGCATTCCCTCCATTTTGTGGATCATTTCTGCAATTTTTTAAACCTTTATTTATATAAGAAATAAAGGAATAAACTTCAGGGGTAATTTCTGCCATTTCCTTTTTTTCAGGGTCAAAATCAGATTCCTTTTGGTCAAAATCAGATTTTTTTGGATTAAAACACGGGAGTTCTTCATTCCCATTTGCATCTGTGAAAAAAATAGAGCTCCCCTCTCTTGATCCCGCATCCTCGCGGCCAACCTCATCGGTCCGCAAAGAGAAATCGCCGGATCTGTCTCCATCTTCGCCGATCTTGAAGCTTCCGTCGCGGTTTGGAGCGGTGGTTCGGTCGGTGTTCTTAGCGGCGATGTTCACGGGAGTTCGGTTGTTCACGCCGGCTCGGTTGTTCACACCGGCGCTTCTGCTTCTGGTTCTGCCTTCTCCCTTCGAACCGGCGGCTCCGGTCCATCTGCAACCACCGTCGCCCTCGATCGAATAACCGTCGCCATCGCCGGCGCTTCCGCTTCTGGTTCTGTTTTCTCCTTTCGAACCGGCGGCTCCGGTCCATCCGCAACCACCGTCGCCTTTGCCGGTGCTTCTTTTGTCCACGGCGGCGGTGGCTCTGCCTCTTTCCCTTCCATTTTCTCCGGTGAGGATTTCACCCTGCCACGGTAAAGACCCGTCGATCCATCCCTTTTTTGAGATAAATCTGCCTCCAACGGAATCAGAGGTAAATAATTCCATCGCTAAGCTTTGAGGTAATTTTGGGTTTTGTGGTTGGAAATTTTTGATCAGTTGTCTAGCCAAATCCGTATTTGGATTATCGCCTTCTGTCATTTCAGTGTCGATTTAGAATCTCACACTGCTCTGATACCATGTCAAGAATTATAGAATAAGTATTTTCATAACAATCTCTCATATTTCATTTAACACGAAGCCCCTGCTTAAATATGCAGGGTTTTACACTTTACAGGAATTAAAGGAAAGACAGTACAAGTGGGAAACATCAGAAAAAAGGGGTTGTCGGATCTGAGTGGGAGAGGTGATTACTTTGACCCATACTTTATAAAAAGTGTTTACTTTAACAATTACAAATGTGAAAACTAACCCTAAAACTTATAATCAAAAACCTGTGCACCTGCAAATCGGACATGCATTATGCTTCACCAACCATTTCTTGATACACTTTGCATGATACTCATGTCCACATTCCAGTGTTCCTATCATCACATCCTCTTTGTATCCTGCTTGACATATTACACAGATCTCTCCTTCTCCTTCATCTCCTTTTTCTTCTTCATCTTCATCATCATCATCTTCTTCTTCGTAGTCCTCTTCTATTTCTTCATCATCATCATCATCATCATCATCATCTTCTTCTTCTTCTTCTTCTTCTTCTTCTTCTTCTTCTTCTTCTTCTTCTTCTTCTTCTTCTTCTTCCGTCTCGTTTCCACCAATCCTGACCGGAAGCCCCAAATTAATCTTTTCATCCCATAAGCTATCCGCACGAAGAGACTCTAACCGGACTATAAACCTCGCAATCTCCATAGTTTGTTCATCATCGATAACTTGTGATCCATTCACGAATATAGTGGCTACAGATCCGTGATTCATTGTAAATTCCATTGAAAGAGTTGTATAAGCAGGTCCGTCATCAGACATTACGGAGCAGACGTCTTTAGAGTCGTGGATCATTGCTGACTGAGTTGGAGAGGGGTTGAGGACCATTATTTCATCGACATCCTCACCTGGTTTTGCATTGACAATGAAGAAATGTCAAGAAGCTGGGACTATAATCCCGTATGAAGCCATTGATGTAGCTATAGTACGACTATCAACTTCTCGATGGAATTGAAAGAAGGTTTTATATTTGATTTCTCTCAAACCTTAATTAACCTGAATCAATCGTATGATCTGAAGTAGTTATTTATAGTAGAAGATTGCTACTTGATTTGACTACTTGTACCGCAAGAATCGTATATTTCCTTATATAAATCTTACTGATTTCCATAAGTTTGATTCGACTAGATTATAGCTGTTAGTCGTATTTTAGATAGATAATATACGGATTTTGTTTCCAAAATTTGGCATTAAGGGTAATAATGAATCGCCCTTTTTGTGTATTTCTATTGGTTAAAAAACTTATCTATCACTTTGAAAAAGTTGTTTATTATTATGAAAAAAACTGAAATGAATTAAACAAAGGAAATCCCAAAATACATTTATAACGAAAATAATTTTAGTTTTTTTTGGAAAATAACAAGAAAAAATATAATAAAAATGTTGAATTTTTTTAAAAATTATTGTTTTATTAGTGATTATATAATTAATAATAATAATAATAATATATTACTTAATTCTATCAAACAATAGGGAAAAGAACTGCATATCTTTATACGACTTTACACAGAACTGCATATCTTTATCCATTCATTTTTTGTGCATCATTCGCAACTCCCTGGTGATGCATAATTTATTTTCATCTTCTTCCTCCATGATGCGTAACATCTGGTAGAAGTATGCCTTGGCAGGGGGTGGGGGCGGTTTTTTCGATGACTCGTCAAATTCTTCAAGGAATCGTGTGTTGGATTTGTCACTTTCTTCATCAGAATATTGGGTTTGGGGTTGATGGTAGGTTAGGTGTAACGCCCGGTTTTTCATACAAAGTATACACAAAAGTTTAAACACATAATACATCAAAAAGGTCATCACAAAATATGACCAAGCATTACAAATAAAATCCAATGCGACTAAAGGACATGCTCTAAGTTGTCCATCTCTCTTTATCACATGCCTTCCCCTATTACATCTACATATACCTGCAAAACAACGACCAACTCAAGTGTAAGATTATAAATAGCTTAGTTAATAATCTCAAACACTCTTCACATATCTCTTTATCAATACACATTCTCATCATTGGCTCTTGCTAATCTCATTAGTAATTATATGTATATCTCCTCTCTATCTCTGAAACCTGCCATCATATTAGCTTTACAAACACCAGCTAATTATTAGCAATTATCAACTCATTAGTAAGTACCACTCTCGGTACTACTCATAAACTCAATTATAAGCACTGACATGCACTCATTTCACAAACGACTATACTCCAGCTCAATAGCCCTCATGACTATACAACTTGACTCAAAACTCTTTGATGCGGCTACGGTGTCATCTACTCAGTTTATACAATCAATCTATATATTCAACTCAATTATTGTTATTTACAGATATATATTACATATATTCAACCTACAACAAGGTAAAACTCTACTCAAGTACTAGAGAGCACCCACCTGATATAATAGTTTCACACCATTTCAAATGGTATAATTGGTAGGCCAAAGTGTCTTCTCTTCACTTTCAGCACCTATACCATACCACATACACCACATATATGTGAATACCTTGTATTTACTCTACAATAGCTCAAATCACTCAATCATGGCTTATAAAAAGCTTAAGGTTTGGAATCATAACCCTACTATACATCTAAATCAAGAATTACTCACTCCAATCTCTTTAGTTGCAGGTGGGTTAACAATACCACCTGGAACCAAAGCTTCCCCAGCAATTCAAATACTCAATTTGAAGCTAAAACATGAAATCATACCTCTTAGAAGCAAAGTATCATATCTCACTTCAATTCCTCAAACTCTTGAGCTCCAAATCGAATTGGGGAAGTCTTAGGGGTTTTTCTAGGGTTTTGAGAGAATATGGATCAAGATTTACCTTTCCCAAATGACCAAAACCGACTTTATAAAAAGTGGGTCTGTGACATTAGCGTCGCTAAACCCCAGTATTAGCGCCACTAATACTCAGCTCCACATTTCCTTCTATTCAGCTTTCAACCAGTCAGCTCTATACTCAGTTCAAGCTGACCTAACTCAGCTTGAGCTGACCCCATTAAACTTACCCCCATTAAACTTAAACTTCAAAATTAGCAACCTACTTTTACATGGTGCTAATATCTCATAGTTTAAACACTCCCGAAACTCTCTGAATCACACTTCAACTCAACTAATCTTAATCATACATAGATTAACACATAAGATTTTGCTATAACTCTAAATTAGCAACTCACAAGACATGCTTAGCATTTAAACATAACAACTTATTTGCACAAGCATCTTGGTTAGGAAATCGAGTCTCACATTAGGTGCGGGTTTTGTGTTTGGAACATATAAAAAATTGGTTGATCTTGCAAGATTTGGAAATCATTATACGAATGTGGTGTCTGGAATTGTAGAAATTGAGAGATTTGGGTTTGATATTGCAGAAATCGCAGGAATTGATTGTCGAAAAATCTATGGTTGGTAGATTTAGTGAACTTGTAGTTTTACTTTTGCTTCTGTTCTAGTTCCGCTGTGGTCATACGTGGAATATAGGAGTAGTTTAGGGTGTGAGTGTGTTGCCGTTCTAAAAATATAGGTATAACATATGACATAAATCTAAAAGGAAGATAATTAGAAAGAAAAAGTGAAGCATCTGAGCATTAAGTTTTACTAAAACTCGTAAATGAAAAATAGTTACTTAAGGTTAAAGTTGTTAGGATCGAGACACTTAGCATACGAACACGGAACTCACACACTCAGCTCACAAATTAAGAACACAAGAATTTAACGTGGTTCGGTCCAAAAATGACCTACGTCCACGGCGGGTAACTAGGAGTTTATTACTTCTGTGTTCTTTGTGTTGTGTGGTACATTTTTCTGATGAGTAGCACATCTCTATTTATAGAGATGAAATTCAATGTGAACAAATAAGATTTTCCTTCAACAATATAGGCTGCCAAAATTCTCACCTACCTTTGAAAAAAAATCTTCACCAAACCAATATTTCACCTAACAATCTCCCACTTGAAGATTTTGAACAACGTAGTCTTTATCTATCGTCCAACTCTTGCAACAATTCTTCAATCTCTCACTTGAAGCCACGGAACAATTTTCACCAGTGCTTCAACTGTGCATTCCAAAAAACACTTTTGATCTTAGCTCTTTCCTAGTTACCCTGGCCTTATCTTTAATTTACCTGAAGGCTAGTTGAAGCTTCCGTTAGCTCCAACACATTAGTCATGGCTAAGTCTGCCACTGACCTGTTCTCTGTCTCCACCGGCTCCCACTGAAATGAACTGCCCGATCCTGAAACATCCTGAGAACAAATGACACTCTCCATGTGTAGCAGATAATCTGGAGAGAATTTTACAGATGAAATACTGGTTTTCTTAACCCACTGTGTTCTGGGTATTCTAGCTGAGACACAGCCCTTGCTCCGACTGCTATGAATGCCCTTGACTGGTTTTTCTGAACCATTCCAAACACGTTCAACCTGAATCTGACCTGTGACTCTGGGTTTGCCATCTGCAAAGCAAACCTTCTTCTGTCCACGAGACTCTATGAACCGGACTTTGGTCTTCTTCTGAACCGGGACGGTTACTCCCTCAGACGGTAAACTGACCATATATAATGAACCCCTCTTATGTCCATGAGCTATCACACGATTTCCTTTGACTACCTTCCACTGCCCATTCCTGAACTTAACCTCGTGCCCCTGCTCATCCAACTGCCCAACAGAAATCAACTGTTTCTTCAGTCTTGGAATTACCCGGACATCCTTCAAAGTCCATGGACCGACTGGAGTCTTCAGATCTAAATCACCTATGCTCGTCACATCAAGAACCTCATCATTCGCCAGTCTTACCATACCAAAATTCCCTTCTTTCAGATTCCGCAGTGCTTCACGGCTGTGGGTAGCGTGAAATGAAGCACCCGAATCCATAACCCAGGAATCCACATTGCTCTCCACACTACAGAGTAAAACATCATCATCTGAATGGTCTACTGCAACGTTAACTTCTTTATTGTCTTTTGGACATTGATTCCTAAAATGTCCAACCTCTTTACAGTTCCAACAAGTCACATCATTTCGAGTCCTCGACTGACTCCTTCTACTGTTCCTGCTCCCACTACCTCTGTTATTTTTTCTACCTCTGACCGCATTCAATTGTTCACTTGATGATTCCCCGGAATTTCTTCTTCTGACGTCTTCGCCTAGAATTAAATCCCGAATTCCCTCAAAAGTGAGCCCTTTTGATCCTGCGGAACTAGTAACGACTGTAACTGTTCCGGACCAACTGTCAGGTAATGATGATAACAGTAGTAAAGCTTGAACTTCATCCTCGAACTTTATTCCCACTGACCCAAGTCTGGATAAAATCGAGTTTAAATTGTTGATGTGCAATGTAACTGAACTTCCTTCCCTCATCCTTGTGTTGACTAGCTCCCGAATCAGGAAGACTTTATTTGCTGCCGACGGCTTCTCGTACATATTAGACAATGCCTCCATGATTCCTTTTGTCGAGGTCTCCTTCAAAATGTTGAAGGCAACATCCTTTGACAACGCTAGTCTAATAAATGCATTGGCCTTCTTATCCAAGTCTCCCACTGTGCCTGTGTCATCGCCTCCGGTTTTTCACCTAAGACTGCGTCCAAGTCTTTCTGGACGAGCAAATCTTCAATTTGCATCTTCCACCAACCAAAGTCCTTCCCATCAAACTTCTCAATCTGAATCTTACTGCTTTCTGCCATTTTAACGGACAAACTGCACCCTTTTCAGAAATTAAGGGTAAAAAATGCAAATTTTCTGAAGTTTAGGGACTCAACTGCAATTTTCTGAAAGTTCAGGGGCTAAACTGAACTTTTCTGAAAGTTCAGGGACCTGACTGCAATTTTCTGAAAGTTCAGGGGCTAAACTGCACTTTTTTGAAACTTCAGGGACCTGTTTTGTAATTTTTCGAACTTCAGGGACCGGTTTTGCAAATTCTGGAACTTCAGGGACCTGTTTTGCAAATTCTGGAACTTCAGGGACCTATTTTGCAAATTCTGGAACTTCAAGGACCTGTTTTGCAAATTCTGGAACTTCAAGGACCTGTTTTGCAACTTCTGGAACATCAGGGACCTGTTTTGCAAATGCTACAGTACCGCTATAGTGTCGTCTTCTCCGGCGAAACTCCGGTGCTACAGTGTCGTCTTCTCCGGCGAACTGGTTTTTCCGGCCAACTTTCCGGCGAGTTTTGACCAACTTTGACCGGTGATTTGGAGGTCTTCCGACGCTCAAAAAATTCGAAAAAATATATTTTCGGAATCTGCGGAACGAGACATTTCCAATGGCGTAAACCAAAATCGTTTTTGAGACAAAACATTTTCGACCCAAAAAACAGAAAATCACTCTCTGGAGCTATACCAAGGCTCTGATACCACTTGTTAGGATCGAGACACTTAGCATACGGACACGGAACTCACACACTCAGCTCACAAATTAAGAACACAAGAATTTAACGTGGTTCGGTCCAAAAATGACCTACGTCCACGGCGGGTAACTATGAGTTTATTACTTCTGTGTTCTTTGTGTTGTGTGGTACATTTTTCTGATGAGTAGCACATCTCTATTTATAGAGATGAAATTCAATGTGAACAAATAAGATTTCCCTTCAACAATATAGGCTGCCAAAATTCTCACCTACCTTTGAAAAAAAATCTCACCAAACCAATATTTCACCTAACAAAAGTTGCATACTTGTACATAGTTATCATCTTATCACAAATTATTTTATTTAGAGAATCCACCGTTTAGGATGCTTTCAGTTTAGCTATCAAAGTGTTACGATTTTTGTTTTTATTTTTATAGCATCCGTTTATACAATATATTTGACAATTCGACTAATTTGTACAAACTTAGTTTATGATGTGATTTGTGGTTCTGAACACAGTGCAAAATAACTAATGGTTTCTTCTTTTGAATTAAAAGGCATATCTAATTACATGAAAGTGGTTTACTCTAGACAACATCATCTGGTAATTCGCGTACCTTAAATTCATTTTTGTGTTACAGTCGCCACACATTCTTATTTTTGTATATTACCATTCCAATTTTGCTTCACGTGTCGTCTCAATGTCTATATTTTATGTGTGTATGATGCGACTTGATTTCTCATTTTGTAGATGTTAAATAGTATCTCTTATATTGTTTTAGCCGACAAAATATTCCCGAAGGCTGCAACAAAAATCATAAAACTATTTCTTAGACAAAAAACTTTCTAGTTTGAAAACATTTTACAACAAAACTCATAAAACTATAATTTTAAAGTTTTTAACTTTATTCTAATTCCTACTTAAAATCGATGGTTGCATTAGTTTGGTTTTGGAATTAATTTGCCTTTGATTCAACTAACTTTGCACATATCTTTATAACTTTTGCAAGTCATTCATGGATTTTGGTTTGGAAATCATTTTTAAGTCATTGAATTCATAAAGCTTATTGATTAATGTATCAAAAACTAACAATCATGTATAACTATCAAGATTAAGTGCTTCAAACAACCCCTTAGAAATTGGCCAGCATCTCAAAAACAAACAACCACAAGAAAAAAAAAATATCTAGTTTTCGTGGTTCTAAAAAAAAGGCATAACATCCAACAAAATATCCTCAAAAGTCAAACATAAATCTATCTTATCTGATCATGTTTCCAACTCTTGTTCCATTTTTTTCTTTTTCAAAATTTTTTCTTTTTTTGGTTTTTGCTTTTTTAGTTTTTATATGTTTTTTTCCTCTCAAAATATCATTTCAATCTACCATGAAAATTCAAGATAAACAAATCATTCATCATCGAGGTCTTCTCTTTAAAAGAAAAAAAATCTTTTACCTACTATATCTCCCATATCATTATGGTATTTGCATCTAAGATTCACTAAACCATAGACACCCCTTTCAACTCCACCTACTTGCAATTGGATACCGAATTATTATAAAAGCTTTCCACATTGATGGATTTTGGAAGAATCCATCTCTTCCACTCTCTTCGCTTCCTCGTCTTCACACCCTACAATACACAATTCTTAAACTTAATTTGTATAAATCTGGATATTTCACGAATAAAATCCCATACAACATTTAGAATTTGGAATGACTTGTTTGCAAATTTATATCCTTTAACATGATCACCAAACATTTCAAAATAAGTCCCTCAAATTTTGTAAAACAGACCACCTACAATCTATGTGGCGATGGTGTTGAAATGCATACATATTCCGGCTAAAAAAGTTACACCTTGAATTTCCCCCATATATAATAAATTGAAATTAGGGTCAATGTGATAAATGGGTAACAAACTTTTTTGTTTTGTAGAAAGCACTATTGACTTAAAAAAATATGCTAGGAGAAGGTAAACAACTGTCACGATAACATTGTCTTCATAAAATACTATTATTTCAATGATTTTTAATGGTATTTTGTGAAAAAAACATTAACCCTTAATGGTATTGTTTTTAACTTAATGTTTTTTTGTTAAAAGAAGAATAATTTGTTACATATTTGCAACATTAACCTTAAAATTATTAGTATAAGTTTGATTGACTTGAAAAATAATGATACATACCTTCACTTCCACAGCTTTTGAAGTACGCATTACATCAAGAATTAGCCGAACATTGTCAGTCAAAACAAAACCTACAATAAAATGGGGATATTAATTAATATCAAATAAAACATCAAAAAGACAATGCATGCATCAATTTATATATCCATACTATACTCACTTTCTTGAAACTTGCTATTAAAGTAACAGGAACCCAGCCTTGTTCATCCATGTTTTTCCGCAAGTATGTATCTTTAACCAAATTCTCATCACTGCAACAAAGAGAAGTAAGACCAATTGTTAAATCTTTGGAACAAATAAACCACGATAACAGTTTTAGATATGAGAGATAATTAAGAACCTGAAATAGTAATCAATTTGTTTCACTATCTTTTTATGCAAATCTGGATCTGCAAAAGGGAAGTATACTGGAGGTTGCATTGGTGTAACCGGCAATGGAGATGGAGTTGGACCTTGAAAATAAAACATAGGCGACGCCATATCTGCATGTACATATAATGCATTAAGCCAAATGAAAAAAAAAAGTAAAGGAATTTTTGTAGTTTGACCTAGAGGTGCACATTTGCCGGTTAAAACCGGTTTCGGTTTTTCGTAGAACCGGTTTTTCGTTTAACCGGTTTTGGCTTGACCGGTTTCGGTTAAAACCGGACCGGTTTAGGCCGGTTTTTTGGGTGAGAAATGTATAACCGGTAGAACCGGTTCCGGTTCCGGTTAAAACCGGTTTTTATATAACCGGTTCCGGTTAAACCGGTCCAAAAACCGATTTCAAAGTATTAAATCTTTAAAAATCCAAAAAAATACTAAAAAAATACTATAAAAATACCTAAAAATATATATTGTCTTTGGTTATGATATACAATAAGAAACAACATTGTTTGAACTTGAATAACATTGATTGAAATTGAAATGAAAAAAACAAACGTGAACGACCAATTGCGTATTATAAAAAACTTGGAATTATAGATTTCGAATAACCGAGGTTCAACATCGAAAAACTTAGGTCAATATCCAACACATTACATAAACTAGGAATGATAGTCTTCATCTAGAAATACCAAAGTTTTAAAATTCAAATTACATAAACGTCAATAATAATAATAGTAGGAATTATAGTCTTCAACTTTGTCGTCTTCAAATCTTCAAGCCTTTAATCCGAAAATTCTTCAATCTCACCCTCATCAACTTCGGTCGTTGGAGGTGATATCCCCATTGCAACTTCTTCTTCGTGGATATACTCTTCCACCGGTGGTAAAAGCGGCCCTTCGAGCGAAACACAATTTTGTATCCTTTCGACGCCATCCAAGTAGTCCTTCAAGCAAACGCATACTTCCATCGATTCGGCCGTGAGTTTGGACCTTCTTTCCGTGATGACCCTGCCACTAAATGAAAAAGCGGATTCCGAAGCTACCGTGGAAGCTTGGACGGTTAGTAAATCGCGGGCCATGGCGTCTAGAATCGGGAATTGCACTTCCTTTTCTTTCCACCAAGCCAAAATATCAAAGTTTTGAAATTCTTCGACGGTAAAGTGGGCTAAAAAGTTTGTGGCCATATAATTGCCCAATTCGCTACTTGGGGCGGAAGTACGTTGGCGTTTTGTGGCATCCTCCATCAAAGTGTTATAAAGATTTATGTTAACGTTTCTTCCCGATGAAGATGAACCGGCCATACCTCTACGAATATGATCAACTATTACATTAGTTGGTTGACCATATTTGGTAGCGTACATTTCAAATAATTTTTTGAAAGAGTCATTGAATTTAAAAACTTGATTTTGAACGAAATTTGGTTCGAGTTCACTTAATCCCAAGTTTTCGTAAATTTGCCCCATTAAAACGTTTACACCACCCACATTTATAGTCGGGTTTAGGGCGGCGGCACATGTGAAGACTAAAGGCAATTCCCGAAAATATTTTAAAAATTTGCTTTTCATAGCAATAACCATATTTTGAAACAATGTGATCGAAGAATACTCGAAATTTGCCATTTTTTCCGTCATAAGAAAAATTTGATTTAAAACCAACGGACTCGTGGGATAGTAAACGCCCGACAACAAAGTTGTTGCCTCCTTGAAAATTTGTAGAAAATGTGTTAATTCTTGAAGCAAATTCCAATCCGATTCGGGGATTGAAACCGATCGACGTTTTTCAACAAGTATTTCGTTAAACGCATTAAGTGTGAGTTTTTGACGTAAAATGCTTTCAAACATAAAACAAGTTGAGTTCCATCTTGTGGGTGTGTCAAAGTTAGGGCCTAAACATGGTTCGTTACATTGTGTACAAAAAAACCGGTAATTTGCTTGTCGTTGGTTACTTGTGCCATAAATTGTGGTTAAAAGATTTTTAAATTTCGTACGTAAATCATCACAAACTTGGAGCCTGGCTTGCACACTTATATTTATAATATGTGCAATACATCGGGTATGAAAAAAGTCGCCATCTAAAATTGGTTTTAGTCTTAATTTCATTCGATTGATGGCGTTTGTGTTGTTTGACGCGTTATCGAGGGACATAGAAAAGACTTTATCGTCTATTTTATATTCCGCCATAACGTCCAATAATATTTTTAATAAGTTTGCACCGGTATGTGGATAACCAAATAATTTAAAATCTATTGTCCGTTTCATCATTAGCCAACTATCGGGATGAAACCAATGAGCGGTAACGGCTAAATATGAATTTGCATTTCCGTGGGGGGCCGTCAAAACGTCACAAGTTAGCGAAATCGAATTTTTGTAGTTTGCAAATCCTACAATTATTTCGGATTTCGCTTTGGCCCAAAGTGCAATAGCATCACGTCGAAGAGTATTACGACTTACAGCGGAGTATCGAGGTTGAAGTTTCGTTTTGATGATTTCCGTAAGCCGCGGGTTGTCGAAGTGGTCGAATGGAAGTGCTTCTTGGATGACAAACTTGGCAAAGGCTTCTCTTACGGCATCGTTGTCGTACACAAATAAAGCGCCGTCCGATCCAATTGTAGTTTGCGACGGATCGGTACTAGTTTGTTGGAGCGCTTTGCAACCACTACTTATATGTGCCCTCAACGTTGAGTTGCTCGTTGACGAATAAAACCTCCCACATTTCTTGCACCGAGCTTTTTTCGCACCATCTCTCATAACACAATAATCGAAATTCGACCATACATCGGCGGATCGCGTTGTGGTTTTGATTTCCGCTACATCATCGTTGGTATAGTTTCGTGTTATTCCCGAAGTACCAACGGAAACGGAACCGGTAGCGGAACATGACGAAGCCATCTTGAAATTGTTAGAAAATAGGTCGGGAATGCGAAAAACGTCGAGAATTGTGAGCGTTTTTTGCGGGGTGTTGAAACCAAATGAACCAACATCTATTTATACTAACAAATGAGGGGTAAAATGGGAATTTAGGGGTTTTAAACGGCTAGAAACGGCTAAAAAACGAGCAAAAGAAGCCAAAATCTAAAAATTCCCGTTTTTTAACGGCTATATAAAAAAAACCGGAAAAAACCGGTTATTTTCCGGTTAAAAAACCGGTTAAAAAAAACCGGTTAAAAAACCGGCTCAAAAAACCGGTCTGCGCAAAGGAATGGAAAACGGCTCCTAACCGGCGGTTCGGTTAAACCGGAACCGGTTCTAGGCTAACCGGTTATTGAAAAAACCGGTCCGGTTTATTTTTTCGGTTTTTTTAAAAACCGGTCACGATGGGCACCTCTAGTTTGACCAACGAAAGAATTTTTTTAACCATATATGTGCTTTTCCAGGAACAAATTACGAATGGGAGGAATGGGTACTGGAATCGACAATTCCGATTCCGGATTGGGAAATCCTCCGAGCTGGAGTAGTCCGTCGAGTTTAGTAGTCGGTGGGGCATGTGAATGTAAACACATGAAAACACTTGCTGACGGATAAGGGACGAGTACGTCGGAGGATAGCGGCATGTTTGCGGATGTGAGCCGACATGATGTTCTCTGTCCGTGTGGCGTCCCGGGCTACGTGTATGATTTGATCTCCATCCCGGTGACGGCCTTGCCATGATACGCGTGTCTAACTGGTTTCGCCCTGCCATGGGCTCATCAGGGAGGCGGCACTAGCCCCCGACCAGTTGTGTCTAACCCGCATGGTCCCCTACAAGTGTTCTGACCTTCGACCAGCGCCAAGGCTCCCCGGCTCGACCCGGATCTCAGCATCACTTGACTTGCCGATAGGCGTCTTGGACCGGAACATCATGGGGGGTCGACAGAACTTTCCTTATAGGACGAAGCGACGCACCCCTTTAAGCGGCATAGCAGGTAACCAGATGACACGTCCTCTTCTTTTGCCAGCACGGTTACGGTGAAAATATTTGAGCCGTAACACCCTCTCCCACCTAATGAATCGGCACGTCCTCGTGCCGGGAGAAAGGACTCAACCCGTCGCGCAACTCTCAACTCTTGAGTACTTCTTTATCAACCTTATCGCGTGCCATCGCGCTTGTCATGCTCCGTCCCCGTTTTGAACCGTTTAACATATGCTTCTTGTGATTCTGGGAAGCGCCTAAGGTTCTTCGGTACTTGCACATATCTCCTGCCAGCGCACCCACTTCTTTTTTTTTCGGGTACTTGCGAGGTAGAACGGCCATCGCACCATCTTTTTCCTTAGGGTCCTCTTTATCGAACGAAGCTCTGATACCACCTGTCACGGGGTCAAAGATCGACATCAAAGGAAAAGGTACGATCTTGTTTGATTACGGAAACGGAGATCAAAGACTACTTAACGAGGTATATTACATTCCTAGACTTAAAAAGAATATTATAAGTCTTAGACAACTAACCGAAGACGGGAATCGAGTTGACATGGATGGTGATATTTTACGGGTATTTGACAATAGTAATACTTTACTTTTTAAAGTAAAAGGAACCCGTAACCGACTCTATAAGACACTTTTAAAGACGAGACGAAAAATGTGTCCTTTATCATCCCAAGAAGATCCAGGTTGGTTGTGGCATCAACGACGTCCATATGCCAATTATTATACCATGAAAGTTAATGGTTATTTGGAGCATAATAAAATTCTAGGTTCACATCTAAAGAAATTAGATGATCCGAGTGAGGAAGAATTTTATGTTGAAGTTGAAAAATGTGAAAAAGGACACTAGTTTTTCGACGCACGGAAAAGGAAGCCACGGATAAGGCGAGAAGGGTTCTTTGGTAAACGGAAAAGATGGACTTGGACCGAAAAAGCAGCTGCCAGTTTTCTCCGACGTAGTCCCAAATATCGAGGTATTGATTTTCGTAACGTGATGCAGAAGATGGAAGACGTGTCTCTAAAGAAAACGGCTTATGCTAAAAGGATTTCGGGGGAGTTTAGTGTGAGAGATTGCATTCCAACAACTTGTTCCAAGGATGCAAAATTGAAATTCGAGAAAAATAAAGACAAAGCACTTGTCGATTATTCTGTAGTCGGGGATGGCATGAAATGTGCAACATGATCGGCGTAACGAATCTCAAGCCAAGTTTGGTTTAAGGGGGAGAATGTGAGTGTAAACACAAAGTTGGTCTCACCAACCATTGCAGCCACCAACCCACTTACCCACCATTGTTGAAGAACCAACCCACCATTGTTGAAGAAGGTGGCAAACTTTGTTTTCTCTTGTTTAAATTCATTGAATGTAGTAGTTGTCATTAGTATTTGCTTGGCTATAAATAGAGGTTTTAGCTTCATTTGTTAAGCACCACAAAAACATAGAAGAGAGTGTTTAGATAGTTAGCGAGAGTTGTTCTTTTCTTGTATTTCAGTTTGAGTATTGAATAAAAGAACATTTGAGTTCCAACAGGGCAAAACTTCCGGGGGATCAAATGGGAGGAATGGGAATCGGTAAAACCGGTAGAGGTGGCGGCCTGGCGGGAGACCAAAACATTGACCAAATATTGACCAAAACGCCCACCCGTCACAGCCAAGTATCGACTTGCCAACATGGCCAATGTGGGACTAGCCCACTTGGTAGAGGCTTTGCCTCTTAGATTGGAGGTCTTGGGTTCTATCCCAAGCATAGGCGGAGTTGACTAACAAGGTGTACTAACTTCTAACAACTAATCAGCCGTTCAAAAAAAAAAAAAACGACTTGCCAACATGGCATGCATGGAATGGGGGAAGTGATTATTTAACTACGCGTGATTATTTTATTTACATCTTGAAATTTAATAGATTAAGTCGACTTTAACCAACTTATATAACAAGTTAGGTTTGAAAAAGATATAAATACTAATTGATGTCAAACTAATCAAGTTATGTTGGATTAAGATTTTCAACCCCGTTTAATTAATAGTCAATTCGAAACCTACTTGACCTAATTAATAGAAACCTCACTAGGGTACATGAAATTGCTGGCAACAGGTGGAATTGGAGCAGGCATTTGTGGAGGCAAATATGGATTTGATTCAAAACTCCGGTGAGGTTGCACGTTGTTAAACCTTGTACGTTGGTTCCACTCCTGACGGCCACGTGCATATCGTCCGCCATTGCCTCTTTTAGAAGAATCCATTGCCAACAGTTGTAGGTGTTTCAGATAAATTCCGACGAGTTTAACTTTCGGATCCTCAATTTCTTGTGACCGCTGAGAAACCCTCCATTTGATTATATATAAGCACCCACCACCTTCGGAGTTGTCAGGGCCGGTGGGGAGATTTTGGAGGCCCTGTACAATTTGTTAAATTTAGGCCCCAAAACTTGCAAATTCGATAAGATACACAAATTTTTAAATGTAATGTTTATTTAATATGGTAAATATACTTATCGGACAAACTTTAATTCAAAATGTAAAATAAAAAATCCACTTGTTCTACTTGAATAACACTATTCTTCTAGTATTTTTTGAGATAAACTTTTCAATTACATCTTCATAATGAATGTTATCCAATAGGTTGTTCTCAATAGCCATCAGCGCCAATCCATTAAGTCTTTCTTGTGTCATGGTAGATCGTAAGTAAGACTTCAATAACTTCAACTTGGAAAAACTTCTTTCTGCAGATGCAACAGTAATAGGAATGGTTAATAAAATTCTATATGCTATAGTTGTATTAGGAAAACAACCAACTCTTTTTAAAAATTTTAAAATATCAAAAGCTGTCATCTTTTCCTTTGGCAAAATATTTAAGAGTAATTTTAACTCAATATATAAGTCATTTCCATCAATATCTGATTGTTCATCTTTCTTAAGTGAAGTTTCAAGAGACATACAACAAGCCTTTAAGCTCATATCATCTAGTGAACGCAATTTTTCAGAATTAAACAAGAAACCAAACATATCATCGTATTCTTTATATTGTTCAAATCTTGTAGTGAGAGAAGTAATTGCTTGATCAACAATATATAAAAAATATTTAACTCTAAAAGATTCTTGTCCAGATTGTGAAACACTAGAAGATGTATCATTTGAAATCTCATCAAAATGTCTTTTTCTTATAATTTGACGTCTTTGTGGAAATATTGGATCAATGTTCATTTCAATTGCTATTTCTTTTGCACTTTGTAATGCATTTAGAAAACCATTTTCTCTATATTCCTTAAAAAAAGAAATTAAGCCATGTATTTTTTCCATAGCAACATCGATAAGCATATCTTTTGATTGTAATTGTTTGCTAACTAAATTAACCGTATATAAAATTTCGTACCAAATAACTAGTGCCATTATAAATTCAAAGTCACCAAGTTCATTTTGTGCTAAAGATTTAGCTTCACTTCTTATTTTTGGATCATTATCATTTTCAGCTACTTGAAGTAAAGCTTCTTGTACATCTAAAATTTGAAATCTTATAGCTTTAACACTATCGACACGACTCTCCCAACGAGTGGATGACAAAGATTTAAGAGTTAATCCTTTCACATTATTTTTTAAAATATCCCATCTCTTAGTGGAATTTGCAAATATTGTATAAATACGTTGTATAGTTCCAAAAAAATCTTTTGCTTTACCACACGTATTAGCCATATCACACAATGTTAAATTCAAACTATGACAACCACAAGGAGTATAAAAAGCTCTAGAATTTATATCTTTGAGTTTTTTTTGCACTCCTTGATGTTTCCCTTTCATATTTGATCCATTATCATAACCTTGTCCACACACATTATTAATATCAAGATCAAGCAAATTCAATTCATTTTGTAAAACATCAAAAAGTCCTTGACCCGTTGTATCATTCACATCTAAAAACCCTAAAAAGGATTCTTCAATGCAAACGTTACTTGAAGAGACATCAACATATCTTAAAATCATAGTCATTTGCTCTTGGTGACTTATATCCGGAGTACAATCAAGTATTATGGAAAAATATTTTGCTTTTTTTATTTTTTGAAGAATAACAGATTTTATTTCAGAAGAAAGCAAAAGTATTATTTCATTTTGTATCCCATGTCCAAGATAATGATTTTGCAAACTATTTTCATTTGTAATGCGTTGGACATGTTCTTGAATAACCTCATCAAAATCTGCCAACACTTTTTGTTCTGATTATCGGCTTAGCATAGGTGGATGAAGGAAATAATGTGGGAATTTTCGATTGCAATGGAATACGGGATACATAAACGACTTCGAGAGATCGAGAGACGAGAAAGAACCGTTAGTCATAATTATTCGGTAATGAACGAAAAAGAAGGAGACAGTTCAGATTTCCTTTTTTGTTTTGACTTTGGATTCCAAATTTCCCGCTCCTGATTTCGTTTCACGTAATAGCTTGCGAGTTGCCGCTTGGCTGAAATCAGAACACGTTAAGCATAAAAAACCTAATGTATCTTATTTTTTGATTGGGCCTAATCCTATACAAAGACCTTGAAATTTTTTGGGCCCCATAAAGTGGTGGGCCCTGTTTCTAAGCACCTCTTGAACATGGATATATCCGGCCCTGGGAGTTGTAGTGGGATTCAACTTATCCCACCACCATTGTTTCCTTGTATAACTGTATAGGTATAAAGATTTGCACAAGTTTAGATAGATTACCGCTGTTAAGGCTTATCTTGATTAAAGAATTTGAATTTGTTTCCATGTTATAGCAAGATGACAGGAACTGCCCCTTTAAAATTACGTTTATACGTATCGTCCAAGGCTCCATATTAATTAAATGTACACTTGAGCCCTTATTTTTTATGTATCTTCCACAAACGACCCAAAATAAATGGATTTCGGTCACCGAAGTTGATTACAAGAACACATCGCTTGTCGTTTTGTTCGGGCACAGAAAAATCCTTTTGAACAGTAAATTGTTCCTAGCTTTCCATATAATCCAAAGGGTAGAATAAGTGATGCCACACTTCAACCTGCTGTAATCACGGTTAGCTACACTCCCATTGAGCAACATAAAAAGATCGTCAACACTAGACGGAGCCTGGCGAAATACGGCCGACCATTTGCAAACTGTTTGCTACACCTTGCTGGAAAACCGACAACCAAAGACGATATTATTGACATCTTCGACTTCTCCACAACATAAAGGACACAAACGAGAACTAACATCTACCCCTCTTACAAGTAAATTTTTAGGCATCGGAATTTTATTAAGAGATACATGCCAAGCAAAGCAGTTAACCTTTAAGGGACCCAACTACACCACGTAAACTTTGGTCTGTTATCGCTCCACCTGTTTTTGAAGATTTCATTTCTTAAAGACTGGACTGAAAAACACCATTACTAGACACATTCCCTGACCACGAGTCATTGCTGCTTCCCATATTCATGTGATCCACAATATTTGTTAATTCACGTTCTTCGGCACCCTTACGAGTATTTCTTTTCCAACACTAGTCACGATCACCATCCGCATTTTTAACTTTATCTAAAATTTTGCAATTTTTATAAGACTCAATAGCATATAATTTCGGGAACATAACTTTGAGCGGCCTATATCCGAACCAAACATCTTTCCAAAAGAACGTATCGTCACCCAAACTAACATTCCTTTCATAAGCTTATCAAGAGAGTTTTGCCACATTCGAAGGTCGTTGTAGCTCTCGAGAATAGAACACCACGTACCCGAAATACTCTTTTTAACCATTGAGGCACCGCCATATCCTCTATTTCTATGAATTGAACAAATACACCTTCTCCAAAGGCTGTTTTTCTCAACTTTTAGCATCCAAATCCACTTAGCAAGAAGAGTAACATTCATGGTCCTAAGGTAGTCGATTCCAAGCCCTCCAAGCCATTTAGGCCTAATGAGAACATCTCATGCAATCCAATGAATTTTCCTTTTGTTGTCTTTGCCTCCCCATAAAAAACTTTTTCTAATCGATTCCAACACGCTAATCACTTTTACCGGGGCTTTGAAGAGAGAAAATTGCGTGTAGTATAGAGGAAGGCTACTAAGAACGGACTTAACGAGAGTAAGTCTTCCACCGAAAAACAATGTATTAGCTTTCCACTTGGAAAGTTTCTCCTTTAACTTATCAATAACCGGATTCCACACCTTTGCCCATTTCATGTTACATCAAACGGGGACACCAAGATAAGTGCACGCGAACATAGCCGGCTCGCACGAAAGAATACTAGCAAGCCGATTATAAAAAGAAATCGCTAAAAAGTAACGAAGAAAGTTATAAAAGTGGCTAGATTATAAAACGACATGGGTGACAAGACTATTCATAAATTACATTTCATTTTGGTAGGTTCAAATAAATTAATAGAATTTATAGAATTTCTTTCTAAGTTTGTCCAAATATAAATTTTTATGTTAACATCATTTTCAGGTTAACTTTAAATAAAATTAGCAATAGACTCTTAAGTTTTCAATTCTTTACGTTTTTATTTAATTATGTTTCTTAATATATATATATATATATATATATATATATATATATATATATATATATATATATATATATATATATATATATATATATATATATATATATATATATATATATATATATATATATATATAAAACAGTCGCACATAAGCTTAGGTGTAGAACCATTTATAGCACGTCGTTTTGACAAAAAAGTACGTTTTCTACGTTTTGGCAATCGTGATCTCTTCCTAATAAAACCTGAATACATGATTTCCGACTTCGTCAAAAGGATCGTGGTTCGATTTTTTATTCATAATGATTAATCCAAAAGACTGATTACGTAATTTTGAAATACGAGTTCGAGAATTTTGATTGCTTTGGTTTCAGAATTAGTTGCTACAGGTTCTCAATTTTTTCCATTAGTCGTCGATAATGCTACAGGTTCTCGATTTTTTCCATTAGTCATCGATAATGCTGACATGATTCAATCGATAATGCTACAAGTTCTCGATTATAGCATCATCACACGTCTGCGAATTTTTTTCTTGGATGCGTGAACCACATTTGATTGAATTTGGTTCCTAGACAAGTGAAATCTGCGAATTGATGCTTCTACCTCAGTACATTCTGTAATTGAATTGCTTCTTGTACCTCAATTGACCACTCTTATGAGAATTGGTACTTTTTAAGTGTGCGTGATTATCGCTTTCTGGTAACTCTACTTCTGGTAAGTAGAGTTCTTGAATTTACAAAAGCTATAATATCAAAATATCACGATTTTGTTTACAAAATGTAATTTCTTGAATTGTTAATTTAATTGATGATCGATTTCTGGAGTTGATTCTAGCGATTTGTGGGTATGTGTATGTGTCTGCCTGAAATTCTAATTTTGCTAATAGTGAACTCGCCCACTTATTCTTTTTTTCACACAATATAGTAAAATTTGTTTGGAATTTGGGTCAATTGTAGAGCAATTAGACGATTTAATGTATAAAATTGGAATCTGTGTTAATTGTATGCCGAATAAATGGTCTGATCTAATGCTTCATGATATTTGCTCTGTTTTGGACCATTAAATGTATGCAATTAATTGCAGTTTATGGTTGCGTCTTGATTTATTCATAAGTATTTATGATTGTCGCTTCTTGATAAGGTTGATGTTTCACGAAGTTTGTTCAGCTTCGTAATCTCTTGTTCGATTTTTCTGATTGTTAAATGTATTAGATTTCTGTTTTTGCTCTGATCTAGTTCTCTTTTTGCTACAGTGAATGATGTTTGAAATTGAAGAAACTGATCAACGTATTGAAGCACAAACAATTGAAGATATTGATGCACATGGTTATCTAGAATCAAAATCTGAATTGGAGAACATAAATGATAATGGTGAGAATCTTGGATGTGATGAAGGTGAAGCTAATGATCAAAGTGTTATTAGAAAGGTTTTTGATACACCTAATGATACATATAGATTTTACAATGATTATTAATTTTTACATGGATTTTGTATACGTAAACATTGGAAATTTAAGAACAAGACATCAAACGAGCATTATCGGCGGAGATATGTATGTGACAAAGAAGGTTTTAAACGATTGAAAGGTAATGATTCAAGTGGGAATGAGATAAAACGTCGTAAAGAGGTGAGAACCGAATGCAAACCAATGCTTTGAATTTCAAAACAGAAGGTTGAGAAATCGATTGTGGACATGTTTAATGACACACACAATCATGACTTAAGCATGACACAAACGAATGTAATGAAGCATAGATCTCATAGTAAGTTATGTCGTTCAATGGAATGCAAATCTCTTATGCTGGAAAACTTGGTCAGGCAGGGTTGAAGCCTTCTCAGATTAAAAAGGCTATTAATGCATTTGAAACTTCAAATGAAGCAGATGTTACTTCAAAGCAATGTGCAGATGTCTTATCCAAGCAACGAAAACAGTATAACGGAAAGGAGTTTTATGGACTTATAAAGCATTTTCCAAGATAAAGCATTAGTTGATAATGATCAGTATTTTGTCATTGACTTGTGTGATGATGGGTGTCCTCGAAATATCTATTGGGCTGATGGAAGATCAAGAGATGCATATACTAAGTTTAGAGATGTTCTTATGTTTGATGTCACTTATATGACAAACAAATTCAAGATGCCATTTTTTCCTTTTTTAGGGGTGAATCATCAATGGCAATCTGTACTTTTTGGTGGAGCATTGTTAGAAAACGAAAAAGAATAAACGTTTGAATGGTTATTTGAGAATTTCCTAAAATGTATGTTTAGCAAGTATCAGAAGGTAATTATTATTGATCAAGACAAAGTTATGGGTAATGTGATAAAAAAGTGTTTCCAAACACTCGACGCCGCTTTTGTGCATGGCATATTAAAAAGCATGAGTCAGAACACTTTCGACCATTTGTTGCCCGTTATAGTGATTTTCAGGAATCATATAGAGATTGGGTAAACAGTGACACCATTCAAGAATTTGAAACGAAGTGGAAAGTGATACGTGGTAAGTATAAACTAGAAATTAATTGTTAGATAAGTGAAATGTATAACCAACGGATACATTGCGCTAAAGTTTTCTTTAAAGATATTTTCATGGCCGGTATGACAACCAATAGACGAAGTGAGAGTATTAATTCATTATTGATGGATATGTCAATTCAAGGACCATGTTGACAGAATTTGTACTACAATATGAGAAAGCGGTTGAGTCTCGAAGGGCCGCCGAAGAAGATGAAGAGTTGTTCACCTTTGATTGGTGCTCCACCTCGCTATTTTGCTCATGGATTTCCTTGCGAGGAAGATGGGGTTAGGATCATGCGTATTTTATAGAACACGTATTTTGTAGACCAAATGACGAGGTATAGAGGGTTCAGCGAGTCGTGAGGAAGAAGGGAAGTTCACATTATAATCACAAATGATTCTTAGTCGTCCTCGATATTTCGTTTTTCCGATCAAATTGTATTTGGTTGCGAGAATTAGAAAGCAGATAGTTGTAAATCAACCGAAAAAAAGAGGTATAAAAGGTTCACGATTGAATGCGTATGTGTGGATTACACTATGTAAGTTAGAACCAAAATCAGACGCAAACAACCCCTAAACAACGTAGTACGCGGGTTCTACAACCAAGCTTATATAAGGTTGTTATATACATATATATATATATATATATATATATATATATATATATATATATATATATATATATATATATATATATATATATATATATATATATATATATATATATAGACACACACACACAAAACACACACACACATCCGAAAAAATGGATAAATCCAGAAATATCATGATAACTCTGATTTGCATGATTATCCGAAAATGTGATAATTTCTAGCCAAAAAAATCATGTTTATTCGATTCAGATGATCCAAAATGGAAAAATGTGATTATAGTCAATTTGGATTAAAAACATATAGTAAGGTTGGCAAAAAATCTTGTGGGACCCGGTTCCGTGGGATCACGATTTCGTACGGGTGATACTTTTTCAAAAATTCGGGAGCGAGAGTGGTATAATTATTCCCAAGATTTATGATGTCTTTGGAATTTTGTTAATATTTTCAATAAGATCTGTTCCAAAAATAAATTTAAAATTTAAAATTTGTTATAATTATTCAAAACTGGAGAAAATACTTTTCATAAGAGTGAATTATGTGTTCATAAGAAACAATCTCTTAAAGACATTAGTCATAAAGTTGAGAAGGATTTCAAATTTAACATTTACATATTTCAAGAAGGAGGTTTATGAAAGGAAAAGTTTAGATAAGTAATTATGTGAAGTAACACGGTTTAGGACCAAAATGACTCAAATGTACCCTAAGTTTAATAATGTTTTGAGACTTAAACATGGCTAACTTTTAAGACTGCGAGAAAACTAATACCTTAATCTTTCTTGGTGATTCCGAGGACGGAATCATTTTTAAGGGGTGGATAATTGTAACATCCGCGAATTGGGCCTAGAATAATTTAGGCTAAATTGGTAAGATAAATAATTAAAGTAAGTTCAAATATTTTATTTTAAACATAGATGAATAAATAATTTTCATAAATAACTTATGTTTCATAAGATGTTGCCCTTGAGTACGCAAACATATATTTAAAACGTTATTTTTGTTATTCTCAAGTAATCATATTATTAAACATGATTTACCGTAGGAATTATTATAATGACATTTTCGATTATTCATATAAGAATTTAAAAGAACGATAGGGTAAATTTGCAACTAGAGATTTGATATAACAATATAAAATTAAACAAATAAATACATAAATGACTTGTTTATTTAACATATATCTTATTCATGTGGTGTACTGTTTAATTAGTAAGATAGTGTATAATCGGGAGGGCAAATTAGTAATTTTTCATGCAAAATAAATGAAGAGGGATTTCTTGCAATTTAATGGAATTTATTGTACTACCTACTAAGGGTACTAATGGGCATAAGAGTAATTTTGCTATGTGAGCATGTTATCCTACTGGGTGTCCGTGACCAGGAGGAAATCTCCAACAAAATGGCAGTGGGTTAGGAGAGAGAGAGAGAGTGTGTGTGTGTGTGTATGTGTGAGTGCTAGAGAGTGAAAGAAATCGGGGAGGAAGAGAGGTTTGAGGTGATGGGTTGCCGGTCACCTTCTTCGGTGACTCCGGCGATGACCATGAGAGGGAAAGCTTTTGCTGATGGGTTTTAGGTAGGACGTATTGCAGAGATCAGAAAGGTCCACGGAAGATGATATAAGGATAGTTGGTGTGGGAGAAGACAAGCGTTGAAGATGGTGTGCATCTCCGATAGCAGTCGGGAAAAGGAGTTCATCTTCCGCTGGGAGCTCCGCCCACTGTGCAACAGCGGTGGCTCTTGGCTTGATCGCGAACCAGAGCGAGAAGGAGGTGGGTGATTATAGAACCACCGCAACCACCGGAGGGAAAGAGCGGGCGGCGGTCGGAGCTTCGAACGGCGGTACCTGGCGCGAGTGTTTGGGGTACAAGATGAGTGGGTATGGACTGGTTCACCACCACTAGAGGTTGAAGGAGACTGCTGGGTTTAGCCATGATAGTCAAGGTGGAGACGGAGGTGTTGGCCGGAGTGAACTGGAAGGTGGCGGTGCTTGCTGTCGTCCCAAGTGCTGGAGGTGGCGGTGCAACGCCGATGAGATCCACAGGTAATCGCGACCTGGTTCTCTCACTTTTTCGTCTGGGCTTATTTTCCTTTAGGGTCTGTTTGGAATTTGGGCTGAATTAGTGAGGTGCATCCGATAGAAATGTTGTTGTTGGGCTATTTTCATTATTTGGACTCTCACTTTTGGACTGATTGCTTTGGATGATACCTTAGGCTTATGGGTCACAAATGGGCTAGCAGAATTATGAATTTGAACTCTTTTAATCATACGGTATTAAACTATTTAGCCTAATGATCTAGAATTTAGTTAATTTTAATTATAATTAGATCTAAATTATCATTAATGTCCTAATATTTATTTAAAATATAAGTCTATTAAATTAAATGTCATTTAAATCCGTTAGTAGAAACAATATGGATTTTAATATGAGTTTAAGCCACCAATATATATATATATATATATATATATATATATATATATATATATATATATATATATATATATATATATATATATATATATATATATATATATATATATATAGAGGAAAATGCATTTTCAAGTATCCGTGACTTTTGGGAAGATGCATTGTCTAATGAAAGAGATAATATTTAAGATGATTACATAAGTGTAACGAGTCATATAAGATAAATTGCAGACGAGACGATCAACCTTAGCCCTCAGTTAGACATAAGTTCGACTATGAGATGAGACTGTAGTCAAGTTGGAATAAAGATGATATCCCTAAATCGTGTATTTATCTTTATTCGTTGGATCATAGGGAATTGGATTTCAAAGGAGATGAAGTCTATGAGTTAATATTTCCAACATGATGGGATTATACGGAGTACTGTTGACTTTTCAGTTGACGCTAAGGTGAGTTTACCGGGAGTACACATGCCAACTATTTTCTTTTGTGTGTGTTATTAAATACTTTTCATGCATGATATTATGTGCAATGTGTTATATGATTACTACTTGTGCATTGCATGAAAATGTGTTTCTAAAGATGTTTTCAAATGAAGGTTATGATGATGTTTTGAAAGATGTTTTGAGCATCCTATTTGTGCATTGCATTGCATATAGGATGGGATTGACCGAGTGAACCTTATGACAAAGATGAAATGATTGTCCCGGATTTAGGGAAAACCGTTCCCGACAATAGGGAACCGCATGAGGGAGTTGCTAACCCTCATGGGGCTAGTGTGATGGCCACTAGTCCTAGTTTTGCCTATACGGGGATCGGGTGGCATGCTTCGTGCGTGTCATTTGTGAACTTAGGTAGGTGCCATTGAGGTGAGTTGGACTTTTATGAGATGGACGTGGGTTTGGGATAGTTGCATCATGCATTGCATTTGCATTTCATAACTATCCATTTTTGAGTAAATCTTTATGATATTTTAAACAACTTTTGAAGTGTGTGTCAAAATTGTTTTTGGAGGTTTGTCCCGAGTATGGTAGTTCACTGCCCACTTTGAATGGGTCAACCTCGGGTAAGCTCACTAGGTATTTCAATTGCCTAACTTATTTTAATGTGTACTCAGGTTGAGGAGTTTAGATAGCTTAGAAGAGCTGGATGTTTAGAAGGCCACAGTTTCTGTGGTATCATTTGAGCTGTGTAATGGTATTTGAGTTGTTACAACCTCGCTATTTTATAAACTAAAATGTTTTATCTAAAATGGGACCAAACGATGTTTTCCGCAACTTAAACCTAAATTATTTCACATTAAGCCCCATGTGTTTTAAAATGGTTTTGAAAGAAAATGACTTATTTGAATATGTTGAAACTAAAGTTTTCACTAAAGGATGATTTTATTGAATAATGATGATAAACCGTGGGTTAAAATGATGTTTTATGAAAAGCCTTAAGCGAGGGTGTTTCATATATATATATATATATATATATATATATATATATATATATATATATATATATATATATATATATATATATATATATATATATATATATATATATATATATATATATATATATACACACACACACACACACACACACACTTATATGCGATTTTGGGATTGGTGGAAAACATTGTTTTTCAAGTCTCAAACGGGAAACACTGGGGAACAGGGGCGCGAGCAGGGTTATTTTTGAAATTCGGGACTGGATCGGGGCTAGGAAACGGGGGGAATTCGGGATTGAGGTCGGGATCGAGGGAAACGGGGGAATTCGGGGGGGGGGGGGGGGGATGAGACGGTACAGGGGCGGGAGCGGAGTTCAATAGATTGGTACATCATTATTATACTTTTTATGTAATTTTTTCATTTTTTCCTCCAATACATTAATCACTACAAAACTTTAATGGAATGTTTATTTTAAAGTAAAAAATGTTCAATTTTCCTATTTAAGACTTCGATATCCACTAAACTCCATATTTATTAAGGAAGCGTTTCGTACATTGACTAGACAGAACAGGATGAGACTGGACAGAACGGAACTGGATTGAATAGAACTAAACTGGTTATTTATATAACGTTTGGTACGAGTATGATACAATTGAACAAGATGTAAAAGTTTACGTGATTGTCCTTGATTCAAAAATAATACAATATATCCATCACACCCACCACTATTTCAAAAATAACGTTCATGTGTAAGATCCAACAATGAAGAAACTCATAACTAAATAAAAAATCCAGGAACAATTAGATCAAAATCTTATTAACCTCTCATCATTCCCTGAATTTATTTATTTGTATGAGTATAAATTTCAAATCACAAAGCATAGCAATAATGATGGTAATTATTAGAATAAATACAAATATGTTTTTTAGTGGTTGACTATTAACCAATTGAAAGTAATAAAAAATCGAGAAAGAATCTGGATAACCTCAAAGAGTCGTTTAATTGAGCTCTATATGATTATTAATGTTACATTGTCATGGAGGATCAACAAATTACAGCAAAAAAAAACCTCATATAAACATCAACGAAACGATGTTTGCAGCCACAAAAATACCATCAAAATCAATTGGATAACTATACCCAAAATTTGAGCTCAATACAATCATCAAGAAAATTCATGAACTGAACAACAATTGCCAATTAAGAATTTGAAATTATATACTTTTTCCATCACTAATTTAGATAGTAATAACCCTAGAATTTACTCTATCGACTATTCATCATCTCCTTATCCAGCGTCCGCCATCGAATTTGTATTATGAAGTTTAAGGTTAAATTTAGCATAAGAAATTGAAACCCTAGAAGACATGTTGATTAAATGAAGCGTGTTGATAGTGGACGTCGAGAGGAATGGTAGGAACTGTTGATTCTTAGTTGAGAGTGAAAGGGGTAAAGGGTGTTATTGCCATTGTGGTTTTTGTTTTATCGTGTTCCACCCTTTTAGGTGGGACTGTAATTATAAGAATTAGTCTCATTGGATTTGATTTGTGTTCCACTGAGTACCTGTTCTAGACATGCCAAACACTACATAAACGTATTTTATTATGTTTTGTCCCGTCTTGTATCGTACACCAAGCGCTACCTAAACGTCAATGTATGTGGCATCAACTATTGATGACTTTAGTCCATTGAATGTCAACTAAACATTTCACCTCTCAACTTTTCCATTAGAATATCTTCAATGGTTCAACTATCAAAGGCTTGCTTTTTTGTCATATCAACTTTTTACTAACCTTTATTTAACAAAAACTTGTCACAAACTATCTTCAATGGTTGACTTTTTTCTAATTTTTTGTAAATCAACTAATTTATCATATCAATCTTATAAAATACCCTCCTAGAGTTTAACATATATATCATATTTCTGCGTATAAAAACGATGATAAATTTTGTTACATATATAGTTAATGTTTTATAACATTTGATAATTATTTTAATTTGAGTGTATTGACAATTGCTTTTAACTAATATATTTTTATAAAATATATTCCATTTTATTTTGTATGTTTATTTAAATAACTTAACTAAGTAAAAGTTAATAAAGATTTGATATCTATATTATAGTCTGTGAGTACAAAAATAATAGATCAAAAGATTCAATAAAGCGGAATAGTTAACAAGATCAAGATATGAAGAACAGTGGCCGAATAATTATATTGCAACTCTCAAGAACAATTCAAAGAGAACTATTCTGTGTGAGAGGCGTGAAAGATTAAAAAAACAATTTTGGGTTCGAACTTCGAGATAAACGAATTAAACATGCAAAATTCCACTTTCGAAAATAATGCAGTTTGCTTCGTTCTTTGCCGTGCCCTTGTCAGAACTCCTTCTGATGTTTCTCTGATTACTTGAGATCGAGGATGATCTCTTGTCCATTTCACTATTGGAGGATAGTTTGGATCATACTCCGGATTAATTTCTGCAAAAACTTCCTCGATTTCCGACTGAGCTTTGGAGTGAGTGTCATCATCATTATTTTCACTATTGTTAGGGTACAAAGCTTTTCATGAGCTGATGACTTGCGGGCTTGGAAGGCCCACTATGACATATACGTATTAGGGTTTTGACCTAGTTTTGTAGCTTGCCTATATATAGTCATTGTATTATTCATTATTAGGAGAGAGCTCATAATGTAAGAGATTGAGCGTATTTGTAGTGCTCGGCTTTTATACCCTAGGAGCCTAATATTTGTAATCTTTCACATTTATGAATCATTCTGCACATTGACTATTGTTCTTGAGTGTTTATGATGTTCTTATTACGCATTCATGCCAAATCCGGACTTTATATAGTCGATATATAAAATGATTAAAATATAATGACCAAAATATTAAACATTCACAATAAAAAATTAAAAAAACTATTCAAATAGTTAAAAACACTTCCACCGGAAAGTGGATGGTGAGGTGGTAATTCTTAACACAATACGGACATGATACAAAAATAAACGTGTTTGAGTTAGAGATTACAACACGTTTAATTAAGCGGGTTGACACGACAAGGTACGAAAATTAAATGGGTTGGGTTTGGGTCCAACTATTTAACCCGATAATGACTCGTTTATCTATATGCAAGTTCTTTTAATTCTTTTGGTAAATTGGACATGCTGGTCACCAAAGTCAAATGACAAAGAAAACTTTAGGCTAAATAGTTTTATAACGTAGAAAACACTAATTAGTTTGTCCTAGTCAATATATAAATTTAGGTTTTCACTTTTTCATTAACATCTCATACTCTACAATCTCATTCGGCCACTTTCCCCTCACCAGGACTTCATTACTTTGAAATTATCGTGAATGTCGTTCAAATGACTCTCAAAACTCTTACTCTTTCAACCTTCAGTTTTTCAATCTAACATGCTACGACACATTTACAAAGTAAAATGTTGACCCGCCAACCCGACACAAAAATAAACAGGTTAACACGACACAAGACAATAATTAAACGGGTCGGGTTTGAGTCAAGTTGTCTCAATCCGCCAACACAACACGAAACGATTGCGAAGCCTAGGCGAGCTTAATTGATGATACGATGTCATTTTAGATGGGTATAAATATTGCTTCTTTATCATACGCACAAATAAGCAAAAGGGGGGAGAAAAATGGTGAGAGCAAGTATAGTAGTTGAAATCAGCAGAACTCTTTCAGAGATACTCGTCTGTCCTCTCTCCAAACAACCATTAAGGTAAACTCATCGTTTCCATTTCTTTCCTTCTTTTTTCAATCTATTAGCTTAATGTACACAGGTTTCGATTCCAAGCCCAATAATCCGAAACTATTTGTGATACATTTCCATCGTTGTTTGTTGTTTTAGGGTTTGTGAGAAATCGAATTCCCTGATTAGTGATGCGATTGGTGTTTCATTCCCGGTGAGTTCTTTGAATCCCCTTATTCTTTATCATTGATCAGATTCTGCAACTTCCATCTGAATATGCCTCTGAGCATTACGATGTCCTGATTTTAGGTTAAAGTATTTTAATTTGAAGCATAGTAGCAAAAACAAACTGATTTTTTATATAAAAAGAAAACAAATTTAGTCAATTGATTACTCAAATCTCAATAGTCCTAACAGATAATAGACGGAATCCCCTGCCTTGTGCCGAAGGATGGGAAGATCATTGAAACGCCTACTGATGATGATTCCCTTGACACAAAACAGTGTGCTTGAGATTGAAATTTGGATATATATCCATCTTCTTTTGGTCTTTTTGTGTATAAATTCTCATGTTAACATGCCAATTATTGAATACCATTACAGGTTCTGTGGTGCCATATGATCATATTTCAGCTTAAATTTGATGGGTTTTTTGCATTTTAAATATTTTACGTTTTGTATTTGGAAATTAACCCCAAAAAGGGATGGTATTTGTTTGTGTTTGAATGTGTCATAGCTCCACAATTCGTGTTAGGATTATCGTATGAACTGCAATGCTGATAAAAGCTTTTATAAAATTGACTATAACGATTCATGTATCAAACGAGAGAGCAAATAATATGAATTTTATACAAGATTGAATTGCTAATTTACTCAAAATCGACGGTTGCACTAATTTCGTTTTGGAATTATTTTGCCTTTGATTCAATATCTTTATAATTTTTTAAAGTTTTTCATGGATTTTGGTTTGGAAATCATTTAAATAATTGAGTTCACAAAGCTTATTGATTAATGTATCAACAACTAACAATTTTGTATAACTAAACAAACCCTTATAAATAAACCAACATCTCAAAAACAAACAGCCAAGGTAAAAAAAAAAATGTATCTAATTTCCGTAGGTCCAAAAAATATCATAAACATCCAATGAAACATTCTCCTAACTCAACCATAAATCTATCATTTCTAATGTTACCAAGTCTTGCTCCAATTTTTTTTTTTCTTTTTTCAATTTTTTTTTGTTTTTGGTTTTTTTCACTTTTTATGTGTTTTTGCCTCTCAAAACATCATTTTAGCTACCATGGAAGTCCACGATAGTCCGAAACATTCATCATCGAGGTCCTTTCTTTTATTTAAAAAAGTAAATATTTTACTTGTTATCTCTTTCATATCGTTGTCACATTTGTGCATTTCACTTAACAATAGACGCCCCCTTTGTCTCCACCTTGTTGCAATTTAGAATCGAATTACTATAAAAGCTTTCCACATTGATGTATTTTGGAAGAATCCATCTCTTCCACTCAGTTTGCTTCCTCATCTTCTCACCCTGCAACAAGAAATTCTTAACTCAATTTGTATAAATTTGGATATTCTGACAAATCTCATACAATATATCAAAACAAGTCCTAAATTTTGTAAAACATGCCACCTACAATCTATGTGGTGATGGTGTTGAAAGGTATATAATTTTTCGCCAAGAAAGTAAAAAAGTAGTCACACCTTATGGTTCTCTCTAAGAGAATAAGAAATCAAAATTAGGGTTAATATGAAAAGGGGTAACGGACTATTTGGTTTTTCGCAAAATACTATTGATGTAAAAAAAAAATGTTACCGGAAGGTAAACAACTGTAAGCATAACGTTGTGATCATAAACATATCATTGTTTCAATGATTTTTAATGGTATTCTCTTAACATAAATAAATATTTCATTATCCCTCTATGCTATTATTTTTAATTGAATGGTGTTTTTTTTTAAAAGACAAAATAATTTATTACATGTTTACGACATTAATCCTTAAAATTATTAAGTTTGATTGACTTGAAAAATAATGATACACACCTTCACTTCCACAACTTTTGAAGTCCGCATTATATCAAGAATTAGCCGAACATCGTTGGTCAAACACAAAACCTGCAATAAAATGGGGAAATCAATTAATATCAAACAACTCATAAAAAAGTGTATGAATCAATTTACATATCCATAATACTCACTTTCTTGAAGCTTGCTATTAAATTAACAGAAACCCAGCCTTGTTCGTCCATGTTTTTCCGCAAGTATATATCTTTAACCAAATTTTCATCACTGCAACAAAGAGAAATAAGACTAACTGTTAATTCTTTGGAACAAATAAACCACCATAAAAGTTTTTGATATAAGAGATAATTATGAACCTGAAATAGTAATCAATTTGTTTTACTATCTTGCTATGCAAATCTGGATCTTGAAAAGGAAAGTACACCGGAGATTGCATTGGTGTAACAAGCGATGAATATGGAGTTGTACATTGAACATCAAACATAGCAGACGCGATATCTGCATGTATATATAATGCATTAAGCCAAATGAAAAAAAAAAAAAAAAAAAAAAAAAAAAAAACCGAAACTTAGTACAAACTTGTTAAACCGTTTAATCCGGTTGATTAGATAGGTTGAGTACTTGAGTTAGTGTTGCAACTTTGAACAGAATTCAAATAAATATAGCATTTGTTTTTAGGCCAAATTTCATAAAAAAAACCATAGAATTTTTGTAGTTTGACTGCCGTAAGAATTTTTTTTATTTAACCATGTAAGTGTTTTTCCAGTAACAAATTGCAAAAACGATCAAAAGAAATAATTAACAGTCAATTCGAACCCTACTGGACCTAATTAATGAAACCATAATAGGAACCTCACCAGGGTACATGAAATTGTTGCCAAAGGGGAGAACTGCCACGTGAGGTTGCATGTTGTTAAAACTTGTACAGTGGTTCCACTCCTGACTGTCACGACCATGTCGTCCGCCATTGCCTCTTTTAGAAGAATCCATTGACCACAGTTGCAGGTTTTTCAGATAAATTCCGGCGAGTCTAACTTTCGGATCCTCAATTTCTTGTGACCGCTGAGAAGTCCTCTATTTGATGATATATAAGCACCCACCACCTTCGGAGTTGTAGTGGGAGTCGACTTATCCCACCACCATTGTTTCCATGTATAAATATAAAGATATGCACAAGTTTAGATAGATTATCGCTGTTAAGGCTTATCTTGATTTTAAGAATTTGAATTTGTTTCGATATTATAGCAAGAACTACATGAACTACTTAAAATTACGTTTATACCTATCGTCCCAGGCTCCATATATATTAATCAAATATACACTTTTAGCCCTAATATTTTAAGTATCTTCCAGAAACGACCCAAAATAAATGGATTTCGGTCAACGAAATTGATTACAAGAAAATTTTAACTAAAAAGTAACTAAGAAAGTTATAGAGAAGTGGCTAGATTATAAAACGAGTTGGGTGACAAAGACTATTCATAAATTACATTTCACTTTACTAGGTTCAAATAAATTAATAGAAATTATAGAATTTTTTTTTAAGGTTGTCCAAATATAAAAGTTTCATGTTAAACTTTGCACGCTTTTTTTTCATTATTTTTCTCTATTATTACAAGGTTTTTAATGTTACATCTTTATATACGTTTTTTGTCTATTTATACGGTTTAAAACACAAAAACACGTATTTACGTTTTGATTATTGTCACTGTAGCACAATAAGTTTCCTACTTTACCAGATTTGGTCCTTAGAGTTTCTTTTTTTTGCGCAATAGGCCATTGAACTTTTTAAAACCTGTCAATTACACCACAAATTACAAATGTTCTTGGATAAGTCGGTCAACTAGTATATGTGGCATGATGATGTAGTCGATGGATCCACATAGAGTCGACGTGCAGTCCACCTCATCTCTGTGTCCATTAAGACTCGTATCGGTTATATAAAATAGAAGGTTTCAATCGAAACACTCCCAAAAGTTCTTTTCCCTTTTTAGAAACCCAATAAACCCTAAAAGAGACTAATTCCTTCCGGCTAATGAAGAGACTACTCCAGTCTTCCCAAAAAAGATCTGCTTCAGATCAACTGAAGTAGAAGAAGAGACCTTTTCCCCTCAAATTCAAACGATGATATTGGCATTCGTTTCAGTTCGCTAAGTTTGAAAAGTCCAAAGAGCGCAGACGAGCACGTTTAATCTTCTCGAAGAAATGTCGTCGTCATCATCTACAAATCGATGAGGTGGAGATTGAGGAAATACGGTTACCGGCCTTTGTTTCTACAAAAATCCAATGTCGGCGATTGAAAGACATCCTGGAGCGCACAAAACCTTGGCAAACGTTTCTTCAACTGTCAGAACTCACCGGTAAGCATCGATAAGTTATTAGTTAAGTGTGAGCTCGTTTAATCTACAAAAATTGAGCATCGAAGGGTTTCGAATGTTGTTCAATATGTTGTGTGTTAGTTAAATTAAATGTGTTCAATCTGTAAAGATCGATGTTCCATTGGTCAGTTTGTTATCTTGGATACGTATACACAGACACACACACACACACACATCTTGCACAAGTTCAAACAAGAATGGTGGATTGATGTTTTTCTGAGCTTTATAAATGATTATTGGTTTGGAAAACGAAATCCAAAAATTGATTGGTGTAATTATCCCAGACAAGCAAGCCTACCTGTAAATATTTTGACTAGAAAGATGATGAGCAGGAAGATGGGTACTATAAGGACCTTTTGTTTGACACCAAACAAAGAGCGGATAGAAGACTCGACCGAATGGAAATTGGGAGGTACAGGAAGAAAGTTACAGAACTGGAAGATGTTATTACTGAGCTTAAGGATGAAATGGCCATTCTTGTGACGAAACATGAACATTAGATTGCCCAACAAAACAATGACCATGAGAACAAAGTAAATCATATGAAGTGTAGGTTAGGGCGTTAGAAAATGGTGCTTGTTTGTTTGGTTCTGATCATTGTGGTTCGTTTCATGAAGTAATGGTGGTAGGGTAGGGAAAATGGGTTAGTTTGTGGCTTTTTGGTGGTTCAGGTGTTAGTTTTTGAATGGGGATGATGGTTGATGAAATATAATACCAACCATCTTTTTGTGCATCTTTGGAAAAAGTAGTAGATAATTATGGGATGATGGTTGCTTGATGAATCCATTTTTTGTAAATATATGCAGACTGCATGGTCCCGTAGTGATGGGATGTTTGTACTTTTGTAAAATGAATCCTAACAAGTATATATATATATATATATATATATATATATATATATATATATATATATATATATATATATATAAAAGCTAACGTATTTACTTTTGTAAAATGAATCCTAACAAGTATATATATATCTATCTACTATAATAAAGGAAGCATTATAATGCCACATGGCATCTTTTTAAACCCTTATTTTGCCACATGTCAGCATAATACGTAGTGCTAGAATTCTTTTTCGCTTAGATTAAATTAAAGCTAAAAAATCTGAAAATATACAAAAGCTCAATCAAATCCAAAATCGTCATAAAATTAAGGAATCACGATACGAAGGCTAAAAATCAGGAAGTATACGAGGATTCATTAGCGATATTTTAGAGTTGGCATCATCAATGGAATCTGTTCCAATATAATTGCTTAATCAAACATCTCTCTGTATACTTCATCTTCCTAACTGTTCATCCGCAATATATCTGCAAGTCGGCACAATCAGTCAAGCCCTAATTTTTGTGACTATGAAGAAGGTTTCTTCTTCTTTCTCCTCCAATTTCTTATCGTCAACTCATTGTTTAGGTTTATAACAATCTTCACTCTTCTCCGTTTTGTTTTCTTTCTCGGTCTTTTAATTGCCTTTTCTATTTTGGAATACGAATTTACCGGTTCCTTATGAATTATGATCTTATATGCCGATGTTTATGCTTCTTCAACCCCAATATCATCTCAATCACATGTAAAGATTTCTAACATTGATCGATTTATATCACATTTGGGGGTTTCAAATACCATCAAAATAGTTTAATCCGTCACCAAGCTCTACACCCCTCAGCTTAATTTCACAATGGTTGATAATGACATATTCTATTCAAGAATTATCGATACCACTAACATCCCGTTTCTAAAAAACTTTGGCCTTCGCTCTATCATGTAAGTCACTATTTGTGTGTAATTATGTATTGATTGTTCTCTGGCTAATGAAACCCTAGCTACTTATACCATTCCTACAAATATCCATATTAGAGGTATCAATCGTTCATCCCTATTTTTTGCAAGATTTAAATGGTATTTTTAATCTTTTCGATCCTCATTTGTCTTTTTAACCACGTCTCTATTTCTTCCTCTCGTATTTTCTTCTCCTGTACAACTATCACTTATTTGTTTCCCAATATGGTACTACAATTAAGCTCTTAGACTTATGCTACTTCTAATAAAAAACCGAGAAAGCTAAACAGATAATCTTTCTTTGTTGGAGACCTGGTCCCTGAAGATGAAGCTCAATAAAAATGGGATTGGCACTATAAATCGAAGGTCCTATTTATGGAAATTATATTTGTTCCAATGCATATTTATCATCTTGTAGTTTTCAATTCATGAGCATTCTTAGTTTTACAGGGTCAAAGGCTCAAGGGACAAAGCTAAATACTAAAGTGAGTGGGATTCTTATATCTTGCATCTTTCATAGTTACTTTATCGGCTTCATGTTTATGCATTTCATATTTGATATTTTTCACATTGAGGATGATTAATGATGCAGTGTTGGTGGAGATGGTGAAGTGCGTATAGATGTCTTATGGCATTACATTCAAGCTAATGTTGATGGATGTATTTTTAATCTTTGGAGATTGTACACATATTAAGGTAGTCCACCATATTACTAATTTATTCTTTTAGTATGTAACTTGTAGTTTTGAAAGGAAATTGAAATCCTCTGATAAAATTTGAACCATCAAATGATGACCCCTTGGCAATATGGAAAAAAATTATCCTAATCATACTTTGTATCTTTAGATATTAAATTATTAATGTAATTCTCTTTTGGTTTCGTGAACCAGTTTCAACATATCAGACAATGACAATCGCTTGATAAGAAACCCATACTTTTGTTGTAAATACAACCGCAAAAACATCCTAAAATGGCGCTTTGATTTTTATTTTTTAGTTTGATGTTCTTAACAAACAAGTACTTATATTTTAATGTTAATAGATGGTTTACAATATCTTATTTCTTAAGAATTATCTCTATTTGCAGATTTTTTATGTCACATGATGGTCGGAGTGAAAAATATGCATCCCTTTAATCCCGAGGGAAACAGGTTAGGATAGGGTAAGAACATAAACACAAAGATATACAAAATTTTAAATATTATGTCTTCTAACATTATAACGTAATAAGTATATGTTTTAAGTCTTTTTTAGTGTAAATTATATTAAATTTATTGAAATACAATGCTAAAATGGGGAATTTTTATTAAGGTACAGGCATATGATCGACAACCCCATAAGCATTTCCAGTTATTGTCAATTGAGGTTATAATCCTCTTAAAATCTAATTTTTTTCCTTTTTGAGATAATGTTTCCTTTTGATTTGCTTTGCTTACTAATTATCAAAAGCTCTAAGAGGAATAACCACATGATTATGTCAATAAGGCTTCTGGTTAGTAGGCCACTCATGTTTCATAAATTCTTGGACCTCAAGTAATAACTTATTTGATTATATTGTATCCATGTTGATTAATTATAAAATTTTGTTGTCATAGGTACCAAAAGTAAATGACAAGCCTTCAGTGTCAATAACCTTAATGGCAACCAAGGAAATGTATCTTTCTGTGACTAATCATTCTCTACTTTGAACTCCTACTATAACAAAGTCACTACAAGTTATCTCAATATATTTTTCTTATAAAAGCATTTTACCTTACAAAAATATACCCAATTTTTATCATTATATTTTCAACTTTTTTCTATATATTACTGTGTGTGTTTTTGCCGATTGTCCTCAATTAGGGTCCATATAAGAAAAAGTGTTATTTATTTATTTTATTAAATAACTTATGTAAGGGAACTAAACTTCATATCATATTGGAGGATAGTTATAATATCCTCTATAAGATGCTAATGATAGTTTTGCATTGATTATGTATTTGCATGACATTTATCTCTCTATATATTTATTGATCTAACTCCTTATGTAAATTACTCTTTTACATAAAAACTTTTAAGTTGTCAACCCGTGTTTAACACGGGTTTATAAACTAGTATATATATATATATATATATATATATATATATATATATATATATATATATATATATATATATATATATATATATATATATATATATATATATATATATATATATATATATAAGCTAACGTATTTAGTTTATCGTCTCTGGAAAGCACAAACAATGAATTATATATTGCTCTATTTTAAAAGTACAAAGACTGGTTTTTGTCCCAAAAAAGGTAAACACATGTTTTGGTTTATTATAAGAAACAAAAACCAATGTGAAAAGTTAAGTCTTTGTATGGACCACACGTATTAGACATGTTTTATCCCACAAATCATAACCAAAAGAAAACCCAATGTCAAACACATGTACTGGTTTTTGTCCCACAATAAATAATGGCCATTTTGGGGATTGGCCGATCATAATTGGAAATTTATGCTAAAAGTACATGAAGTACATGACATCCAATAAAGTTAAGTTATGTATACAAACCAATGAATGAGTTTGTCTGTTGCCCCACCCAAGAAAATTTAAGTGCTTTAAAGGACACTTTGGACCACATGATTCACCCTGGGCCTTGAACAATTTCAGTCACATGAAATCTCATCCTTTAAAAAACAACATAAGGGACCATGTGAGTCATTTGCATGCATGCAAACCTGAATATGTTATATTACATTCCAAAAGTTGCCAAAATGGCTTCAAGTTTGTTACATGCATACCATGCATTTTAAAAGTAGATAGTCAAATAACATAAATTAACCAACTAACATGGTTTACAAAACCATGCATTTAAAAGTACATTGTCAAATAACACTCACAACATAAAGCTAATCTAAGTTAACCGCCTTCTCTAATATACCTCTAGGTGCATCAGGCCCACCAACCACCTTACTTAAATTCCCCTTGACAATCCTTTCTGATTTTCTGCGTCTTATCTTCTACAAGGTGTGTACAACAGGTGTTAATGGTCGCACCTCCTCACGAAGTTGCACATCAGTTAGGTTCATCTGGTCCTCCTTATCAACATTTGCATGCATCCCTGTAAAAAGTTAGATCCATCTCATTTGTCTGCTAACCAAGTTGTACATCAACATTAACCCCCCCCCCCCTTTCCCAGTAACCTGCAAGTTAGTAAAATTTAGATTACTTAAAAAGTATTTGGGACACAATACTTTAAGTTACATATACTTACATTACCATTACCCCCTTCATTCCCAACAGTCCCTCCTTCATTCCCAACATTACCGCCCAACAACTTCTCCTTCATTCCCAACATTCCATCCTTCATTCCTAACTACATGTTATCTATGGTTTTGTTTCTTACCCTTTCTTATGTTTAGTTTTTCTGGCCTCCCCACCTTGGAACAACTGGCTTGTTGTGACCTAGCTCCCTACAAATATTGCATTTCACTTTTTTACCTACCTTAGACAGTACATTCCTACTTCGGTCTTCTGTAGCATCTCTCTTACGTTTAGTAGTTGGCCTTCTAGGCATCCTTCTAGACACAGGAAGTAAGGGTGGTATATATGATGTGTCAGTCCACATTTTACTTCTATTCATCCCTGCAATTCTATACTTGTATGATTTCATGTATGTCATGCTTGTAAACATTTTGTCTACATAAGATTACACATCCCTATTAGATAACATATACAAGCTACAGAATGGACACAACCATATCCATTAAGTTGCTAAATTCTGCAAGAACATATTTTCCTTTCAAGATCAACCTCAAAAGCATCACATGTACCTCTAACCTCAAACTAGTTTAAACCACTGGGTAGAACATGCCAATGCCTCTGATGAATTTTAAGTTCATTTAGTTTGTCCTTTATGGCTGGCCACACCTGATTACCCCATGTATGTCCCTTAAGCTTCAAGTTGTATAATCTACCCATCATGTACAACCTTATCTCCTCCAGCATTGTGATTATTGGCTTCTTCCTAGCATCTACGATTATTGCATTGAAGCTCTCAGACATCTCGTTCTCAACAGAATCACAACATCTTCCTGGTTGGAAAAATGCTTTACACCAAGACTTTGGGTCTCTATCTATAAGGTACTTATGAGCATTTGGGTTCAACAATTGAATCTCCTTCATGGCAGCATTAAAGTCGTGTTGAGTGGAAGATTTGGCAGCTCTCCAAAACAAGATTTCATAGTGGGCTCTATTATATCTTTTCTTCATGTTAGAACAAATATGCGTAACGCATTGTCTGTGCTCTGCATATGGAAACATCACTTTAACTGCCTCAACCAAACCCTGTTACGATATAATATTAGCAAGGATATATAATGTAATGAAAACATGAGATGAAAGTAAAATGACTACCTTGTGTTGATCAGAAATTAAGGCAAGGTTAGGTCCTAATCGTAAATCAAGATCATCAATTAGATTGTCCAGAAACCATTTCCAATTTTCTTTGTTCTCCACATTAACAATTGCTCATGCAATAGGAAACAACTGGTTATCAGCATCCCTTCCCACAGCACTTAACAATTCTCCTTTACAAATACCTTTTAAAAAACAACCATCAAGACCTATCACTCTTCTACAACCTTTTAGCCATCCCTTTTCACTCCATCAAAACACACATAGAACTTGCTGAAGTAGTTCTTCCTATATGGAATACAATTCACATTAATCTTCACATTAGACCCGGGATTTGATCTCCTTATCTCCTCACCATATGACCATAGCTTCGCCTAATGATCAACAAGATTCCCTTCTATAAGTTGTGGTGCATAAGTTTTTGCTCTTCTACATTGGCAAAGACTGACATGAATACCAAATTTCTTCATAACTTCAACTCTCAATTTTATTACACTCATCTTCTGCCTATGTATAATCTCCTTGGTATAGTGACTCCCTATCTATGCATATGTTACTACTGACCCTAACTTAAAAATTTCTTGCACAATTATGGTCTGCCTTCAAAGACTTTATTTAGAAAGTTTCCTCTTCACTCATCCAAGAGGCCCATAACATGAATGTGCATTCACCCTTACAACACATGACCAACAACCTTTTAGTATAATTTATTTCAAAGCATAGTTGGTACCCGTTGGTCACAGCATAGTTAAACAACATTTTTTAGTTGGGTAAGGTTCTTAAATATCATACCAAGTATGGGTTTTTGCATTTTCCAGTATAAAGAATCATTAAAAATGGCATGCTCTTGGAATGTTGCTTCAGTTTCCCCCACATCATCTTCACCATTGTTGTTGTCCTCCTCATCCTGAGTACACACTAAGGAATACATCACTTAAGGTTCTGTTCATACCGATTAGTTCTTCAGTATAATCCAAGGCAACATCCCTAAGATTGGCTATATCATCTTCATTTCCCCCCACCAACAATACATGAATCATGTTCTTCAGTTTCTTTCTCAGATTCATACCATTCATCTAATCCATCACCAATATGATCCACATACATCGATATTTTCCCATCGAACCATAAGCCTAAAAAATAAAACTTGCGTAATCAATATCATTTGCAACAGGGCGAAGGGCTTTAAAGAGGGGTTTTTCTGGCTCACAGTAGTAAAGTTTCTTACAATCTTCTTGCATGAAACGTTCCAGGTAAGTAACACACTCGGAATAGGTCATATCAGAAAAATCATGTTCTGTATAAGTAAATGTTATACCATCATCGTGAGAAAAAAAGACATCGATCAAATACCCCTTGAAAGTTGAGCTCCACAATCAGATATAATCCCTGAGGCTCAGGGTTCGAAGTCGACTTTTCTTCAGCTTCTTTGCTTCTTCCAGTTGATCGCAAATGGATAACAAAACCCTAGTTCTTACCTTCGATGGTTTTGTGGTTTGCTTCACTAATCTTATACTCCTAAATTACGAGGCAATTCAAAATTAATAATAATAAAACGCAGATACCATGTCATCACTCTTACTGGCTAACCATTTAAAACCCTTTGTTTTGGTGTAATTCACACGTTTTTAAAAAGTTCAATGGCCTATTGCGCAAAAAAAAATTAGGGACCAAATCGGGTAAATTAGGAAACTTTATTGTGCTACAGTGACAATAACCGTTTACGTTTTTATAAGATTCAAAAAGATTCAACAACTAATTCAACTCGTTTAACGAAGAACACAACACTCTGGTGGCAAAAAGCAGCTCTTTAAGGTTAGGTACTTCAAAATCATGCCAAACAATGTTCGATTCACCAATGCCTTTCAATGATCCACAATCATAATCATCATCAAATCACTCACTACCTTATTTTCCCCGACTCCTTGCTTCAAGGTTAAGAAGTTATTCCATAATCGCTCTCCTTCATCTCCATTCTCGTGAATCTTTTGCAGCATTACAACTTCGCATACATGGGTGAACAACTAACGAAAAGCATCAGATTAAAAATGCTTGAAAAGATCTTAACCTTTGAAACGGCCTGGTTCAACGATGAATAGAACTCAAGCGGCGCTCTATGCTTGGGGTTAAGTAATGAAGCTTCAACGGTGAAATCGCTTGTAGCAAATCGAATGTCGTTACTAATCTAAACAGGGTTAGAGCTGTTTATAGCCATGGTTATGGGTCTAGTCGTGGCTTGGAAGCTCGTACTTGTGATGATTGCAGTCTAACCCTTAACCTTGAAACGCTGCTTTTTGCCATATGTTGACTTGTTGGGTTGACTCACTCGCTGACATGCCATTACATGTAACTTCTTATTGTTGAGTAAGCCACCACATGTTCAACACCCTTAGAGCATAAATTATTGTGTATGTATAGAAATTATTGTATACAGATCACTTCTCTTTTTTAAATTTTATTATTATGGATGTTTATTATTTTAGCAAAATAACACTCTAGTCCAACAACCAATAATGCTAAAGGGAGTGGTTGCCTACGAAATGGTCGTCATCGGCTGCCACGTAGGATCCACATAGGATGCCTACGAAAATGTCTTTGGATGTCTACAATGTGTGGTAGTGTTGATGAAGAAAATCATCGGCATAGAAGAGAGAGACAAGAGAAATAGAGAGAAGAAAGCATCGGTATCAGTATGCCCTCTGAAAAAAATTCTTTGTCATGCCTATAATACGGGGCGGTTTACCATCGGCATTGGAGTGCCAGATAGGCAATGCCGACGACATTGCATTTCCTTTCCGTGCGGTCTAATTGGTTGGACGGGAATGTCAATCCCTCTAACCGGATGGCGAGCATGATTAAGATACGATGTCATTTTTATCATACGCACAAGTAAGCAAAAAGGGGGGAGAAAAATGGTGAGAGCAAGTACAGTAGTTGAAATCAGCAGAACTCTTTCAGAAATACTCGTCTGTCCTCTCTCCAAACAACCATTAAGGTAATCTCATCCTTTCCATTTATTTCCTTCTTTTTTCAATCTATTAGTTTAATGTACACAGGTTTCGATTCCAAGCCCAATAATCGGAACACTATTTGTGATACATTTCCATCGTTGTTTGTTGTTTTAGGGTTTGTGAGAAATCGAATTCCCTGATTAGTGATGCTATCGGTGTTTCATTCCCGGTGAGTTCTTTGAATTCCCTTTTCTTTATCATTTATCAGATTCTGCAACTGCCATCTGAATATGCCCCTGAGCATTTAGCAAAAAGGTGTCCTGATTTAGGTTAAAGTATTTTAATTTGGAGAAGCATAGTAGAAAACACAAACTGATTTTTTAATCAATTGATTACTCAAATCTCCAGAATCCTAACAGATAATAGACGGGATCCCCTGCCTTGTGCCAAAGGATGGGAAGATCATTGAAACGCCTACTGATGTTGATTCGCTTGACACAAAACAGTGTACTTGAGATTGAAATATTGGTATATGTCCATCTTCTTTTGGTCTTTTTGTGTATAAATTCTCTTAATTTCATGTGAATATGCCAATTATTGAGTACCATTGCAGGTTCTGTGGTGCCATGATTATGGTCATTTCAGCTCAAATTTAATGGGTGTTTTTGCATTTTGAATATTCTACGTTTTTTATTTGGAAATTATTAAAGTACAAAAATACATAAGGTGGTATTTGTTTGTGTTATAGCTCCATAATTCGTATTAGGATTATCGTATGAATTGCAATGCTGATAAAAGATTTTATAAAATTGCACATGCAATATCATCAGCTACTTTTTGACAAAAAAAAGTGCCACTTTTTATCCATTATTTTCCCCGCATATTGAGCTTGCAAACTGCAAGTTTCAAATCGAAACTACATCAATACGATATGGATTTTATACAACATTGAATTGCGAATTTACTCAAAATCGACGGTTGCACTAATTTTGTTTTGGAATTATTTTGCCTTTGATTCAATATCTTTATAATTTTTGAAAGTTTTTCATGGATTTTGGTTTGAAAATCATTTAAATTATTGAATTCACAAAGCTGATTAATGTAGCAAAAACTAATAAGTTTTTATAACTAAACAAACCCTTACAAATAAACCAACATCTCAAAAACAAACAACCACGGCAAAAAAAAAAAAAAAAAAAAAAAGTATCTAATTTCCGTAGGTCCAAAAAATATCATAAACATCCAATGAAACATTCTCCTAACTAAACCATAAATCTATCATTTCAAATGTTACTAAGTCTTGTTCCAATTATTTTTCTTTTTTCAAATTTTTTATTTTTTTGGTTTTTGGTTTTTTTTCAATTTTTATGTGTTTTTGTCTCTCAAAACATCATTTCAGTCTACCATGAAAATCCACGATGGTCCGAAACATTCATCATCGAGGTCCTTTCTTTTATTTAAGAAACTAATGTTTTGCTTGCTATATCTTTCATATCTTTATCTCTTTGTGCATTTCACTTAACTATAGACACCCCTTTCACCTCCACCTTGTTGCACTTTAAATTTGAATTTCTATAAAAGCTTTCCACATTGATGTGTCTTGGAAGAATCCATCTCTTCCACTCAGTTCGCTTCCTCATCTTCTCACCCTGCAATAAGAAATTCTTAACTTAATTAATTTGTATAAATTTAGATATTCGACAAATTAAATCTCATACAATAGTTAGAGAACCTATTTGCAAATTTAAGTCCTTCAACATCATCACCAAATACATCAAAACAATTCCTAAATTTTGTAAAACAGGCCACCTACAATCTATATGGTGATGGTGTTGAAAGGTATAATTTTCTAGCTTAGAAAGTAAAAAAAATAGCCACACCTTCGGTTTCCCCCCAAAAAGAATAGAAATCAAAATTAGGGTTAATGTGACAAAGGGGTAACGAACTATTTTGCTTTTCGCAAAATACTATTGATTTAACAATATGTGAGTGGAAGGTAAACAACCGTAACTGTAACAGTAACGTTCTGATCACAAAATACCATTATTTCAATGATTTTTAATGGTATTCTATGAACAAAGCTAAATATTTCATTATCCCTCTATGGTATTATTTTTAATTCAATGCTATATTTTAGAAAACAAAATAATGTGTTACATATTTACGACATTAATCCTTAAAATTTAAAAAGTTCAATTGACTTGAAAATTTTTGATACACACCTTCACTTCCACAACTTTTGAAGTCCGCATTACATCAAAAATTAGCCGAATATTTTCGGTCAAACACAAAACCTGCAATAAAACAGGAATACTAATTAATATCAAACAACTCATAAAAAAGTGTATGAATCAATTTACATATCCGTAATACTCACTTTCTTGAAGCTTGATATTAAACTAACAGAAACCCAGCCTTGCTCGTCCATGTTTTTCCGCAAGTATAAATCTTTAACCAAATTTTCATCACTGCAACAAAGAGAAATAAGACTAACTGTTAATTCTTTGGAACAAATAAACCACCATAAAAGTTTTTGATATAAGAGATAATTAAGAACCTGAAATAGTAATCAATTTGTTTCACTATCTTTCTATGCAAATCTGGATCTTGAAAGGGAAAGTACACCGGAGATTGCATTGGTGTAACAAGCGATGAATATGGAGTTGCACCTTGAACATCAAACATAGTAGACGCCATATCTACATGTATATATAATGCATTAAGCCAAATGAAACAAAAGAAAAGTAAGGAAACTTAGTACGTACAAACTAGGTAAACCATTTAATCTTGTTGATTAGATAGGTTGAGTTAGTGTTGAAATTTTCAACAGAATTCAAATAAATATAACATTTATTCTACAAAGAGTACTATGTCAATGTCTCATTAGTTGAACCAAGATTCTTTCTGATGTTAAAACAACAAGTTTCCAATCTATAAACGTTCTTATAAAATTTTGCCTTATTTTTTTCTATATTTAATTTAATATCAATATTTAATTTCAATAAATAACAATAAGAGCACCTTAATTGTTATACTCGCGCCACTAACTTGTGACTGGGTGGCAAAAGAAAACCTAAGCCTCCTGATTTGTATTTGCACTTAGTATTTTCTTCTGAACTTTGAACAATTTGTAACTAATTTAACTATATGTGATTATTTAAGTTACATCTTGAAATTTAATCTATTAACTTTGATTTTAACCAACTTATATAACAAGTTAGGCTGGAAAAAGATATAGATACTAATTGATGTCAACCTAAAGTAAGTTGAGTTGAACTGAGAAAATCTCCACCCGTTTTTTCAACATAAAGGTTCCTGTTTAATTAAATAGGTTTTCATTATTAAAATATTTCAATCCTTTTAATTAATCCAACGGTTAACTCGAACCCTACTCCACCTAATTATTGAAACCTTAATACGAAACTCACCAGGGTACATGAAATTGTTGCCAAAAGGGGGAATTGGCGCAGGCATTTGTGGAGGAAAATATGGATTTGAAGCATGTAAAGAGGGTCGTACAAAACCACTGTGAGGTTGCATGTTGTTAAACGTTGTACGTTGGTTCCACTCCTGACTGCCACCTGCATGTCGTCTGCCATTGCCTTTTCTTGAAGAATCCATTGCCAACAGTTGCAGGTTTTTCAGATAAATTCCGGCGATTTTTAACTTTCGGATCCTCAATTTTTTGTGACCGCTGAGAAACACTCAATTTGATGATATATATAAGCACCCACCACCTTTGGAGTTATAGTGGGATTCGACTTATCCCACCGCCATTGTTTCCATGAATAAATATAGAGATTTGCACAAGTTTAGATAGATTATTGCTGTTAAGGCTTATCTTGATTAAAGAATTTGAATTTGTTTCCATATTATAGCAGGAACTACATGAACTACCCCTTTTATTCGGTTTATACATATGGTCCCCAGCTCCACGTTAATGAAATGGACACCCAAAATGAGTGGATTTCGGTCACCGAAACTAATTACATGAAATTTTAGATTTTCTTTTACTTGGAAAAAAATATATGGTATATATCTAGTACCGTAATTGGAAGTCTAATAATCATGTAAATAAAAAAAAAGTTCTTTTATAAAACTAAATTTATTCAAATATGCATGCTTATTTATAAATGTGTAACATATAACTATACACAGGCAAGGTTATAACCCGTTGAAAATTAAAAATAAAAAATAAAAAAATAACAACAACGATACATTGTAGTAGAACGATGTTTCATAAAAAAATCTCAAAAAATAAGGTAATTATACATAAAAAAAATAAGTCACAAGTAAAAATAATCTAAAATAGCTAAAATGAAACAAGGTTGGGCAAACTTTATTGCTAATAAGACAAACACGTAAACTTTTATGCTAATGGCTATTCAGTTGAGTGTTATTTCTTGTAATATGCAAAAAATTTCATGAACCACACAAATGTTACATATCGTCTTAAAAAGAAACTTAAAAAGTCCTATTTCAAAGTAAGATCTTGTAAATGAATTGTTTTGCAAAGTTCAATGCTAAAAAACGAATTTATTTTATAAAACTGTCATATAATGAGCTTCAATGTACAAAGAATGAAAGTTATCTAGATCATCTGCTTATAAATAAAAGAAAAACATATTCATATATCAAAAATTCATAAACACTTCTTTGTATACAACATTCGTAGTTTTATTTGTAACTCTACTATCCTTATCTAAAACTAATTTTTTTAATCCTCCTTTACTTTTAACTATTGATAAGGCAACATACAACTGACTATGTGTAAAAACAGGTTCTCTTAGAAACAAACCAACCTTGGATAGTAACTGTCATTGGCTCTTATTTATCGTCTTAGTAAAACATGTATCAAGTGGAAACTGTCTTCTTTTAAACTTGAAAGGAATCTTTTTATCTGAAGGTGTCAAAGACATTCTAACATCCGGTTTCTAATATTACTTCCAGATAAGATCACTGCTTATATAACGCGATTATCTAATGATATCACCTACAATCTTGTTCCATTGCACAAAGCACTTTTTTTATCAATATTGTTTCTTAGTAACATAATCGGAACACCGACTTTTAGTACTAACTTGTGGTTTGGCAAACCTACGATTTTTAGTCCATTAAGAACATCAAGTGCATATAAACTTTCATCAAATTGATCATGAAAAGAATCAGATTGACAAAGACTATCTGAACTTGGATATTCCTTTTCATACCATGGAAACTATGTTTCCAAACGATCGTTTATTTCGTGAATAACTTCATGTTTTGGTGCTAGTATTGCTCTCTCTTGAAAATAATCAGCAATTTGGAAATTTTGAAGAATAGAAGGATTGACAAATTCAATTAATGACCCAATTCGATCAAATGAATCGGTTATTAGAAGATCCTCTGGTATATCAATAATTGCTTCATCGTCATTTAAACCACCAACTTTTCCTTCTCCAATATTCAAAAGCCAGTTTGCAAAAATCATTAGTTCTTCCATATGAGATGATTGGTTTCTTATAGATAACCTTATGTTTTTGGTTAAGGTGTACCATCAGGAATGCTTCCCTAAACCTTTTAACTTTGTTAATTTGGTTGACATTTCAGACTTCTCAATTAATGGAATTGATCTCAACATGGAAAAGTTATGTCATGGTGTGGTAATGTGTCTATGTATTCTTTTTTATCATTTTTTAAAAACTTGGCAAATTAGACTTTGGCATGGAGGAACTTGATAATGAGGAATATGTTGTCAATATGTCAACATAATTATTAACAGCAAATGTATAGAAGTGTTCAATGTCATTAGTATAAAATTTGCAACAACAATATGATCTTTTCCATGTAACCTTATCAGAATATGTTGCAATCACACCTTTATTAAGTGTGTACTCATTGAATTTGACATCTTTGTATCTGATGGACCTTGTATTTTTCTCATCTCAAAAGAAATATCACATCTCATATTAATCTTAGATGATGAATTCATATTTATGGGATTTGCATCAAGCTCGTCTAAATTAGCATTTTTAATATTCAAGTATGAAACATAGCAAAAAATTGTTAAATATGAAAGAGTTACCTCCTGGTGTTTCTATCATTTCTATGGTATTTATAACCCTATTGGAATTGAGGGTCCCTGATTAGTCAAGGAGGTTGTTTTTCTAACCGGATATTCCTAAAACATCTTCGGTAGTCCTACATAAAGCATGATACTTTTCACCATTTTATTAAGTGTTTTGTTCATTTCTTTCAGCAACTTCATTTTGTTAAGGTGTTTATAGGATTATTTTCAACATCTTGATCCGATTTTTAGCATAATAGAATAAATATTTGTGGTTATATTCACCTTCATTGTTAGACTTCAAATGCTTAAATTTTAACATGGATTTGTTCTAGATAATTGTTTTGCACTTATTATAAATGTTGATGACATAAGATTAATATTTTAGAGAATAAACACATACATTTCTCGTAGAATCTTTCATGAAGGTAACTAGTAGCACATTGCTCTAATTGATGAAACTAATGTAGGGACAACACATCAACATGAACCAACTCCAATCTCCCAGCCTTAAGTGACATTTACATATTTGAAAATTAATATTTTTATCTTTGGCGAGAATACATGATCATAGAAATCAACACCCATGTTTTCTTAGAATTAAAATTCTCCCTTTTGAAGCTAGCAACCGCATACCCTTCTCACTCACGTGTTTGCGTCTCTGGTGTCTTATGATAGATGCACCTACCTCCTCAATAGTTGCATTTCCTCCGTCTAAAAAAAACTTAAACCATGTATGCTTATGTATGTATGTAAGTATGTATGTATGTGTACACACACACACAGATATATATATATATATATATATATATATATATATATATATATATATATATATATATATATATATATATATGTGTGTGTGTGTGTGTGTGTGTGTGTAGTGTAAGGTAACCCGTTTTTAATAGCAAGCAAGCATAAAGTTTTCCTTTATGACTTCCAAAATCAAGCTAGTGACCTTCAACGTCAAACTATCCCACTAATATTAGCATTCTATAGAGATTTAGAATAAATTTGAAATGTTTCATCATCCAAATTATACCAAGAGATCAATACCCATAATATCAACACTTGTATCATCTTAGAGTCGTACTTTATCACTATATTGTTTGAAATCCTTTATCACTTCGTTACACAAATTTGTGTTGAATGATATACCTAAATCCATGACCATCTGTGTTAGCCATCTTGGAAGACAGTTCTTTGCTAGAGAAAACACTTGTTTATTGAAGTGTTTGTAAGTTTATTCTATAGCATTTCCTCTTTAGTTGTATATAAGCCCTGAGTGGCTAAAACATGTTTTGTTAGTTTGCACTCTATCTTTTATGTAGTTGAATTATATCTTTGATGTCAAGTTAATGTTTTAATCCAATAACTCAAGTTTTTTTTTCCATCAAACTCCTAGATTTTATTTGGTTTATTTTGGCCATTTGAATTAGGTTAGTTCTTATGTTGTTATTTGATTCATAAAATCCTAATTGTTTTGTGAATTAAAACTAGTAACAAACTTTGAATTTATATTCATTGTAAACTTGAGGTTACATGTTTTCCCACTTCCAAGCTTATGCGAAGAAATGGTTATTGTTGGGAATACTTGTATTAAACTCCATGTGAGTTTTCTACTTACAGTAAGAGCTTGTTTAGTTTAAGTTAGTAAATGTTGGGTTTAGTTTAAGAGCTTATTTTAACTAAATATTTTGACAAGTAAAGGAATGTTAGAGTTTATTTGTGTTTCTTAGTACCAACTTAGATTAGAACACTTAGTTTTGACATCTTCTTCATTCAACTTTTATAAAAACAACGTGAAACTAGCTTTTCAACCAAATCAAAATTTCCACCAAACTAGATTTATTACCAACATTAGATTTTACAAATCCATATTTTCATTTTTGTCCGATTTCAGTTATGTGCAATTTTTATAATCTGTCTATTTTTTATATTCTATCTTGTTTCTATTTTTAGCACAAAATCTAATTTTTAACAAACCAACCCTTCTTTATGTTACAAGTATTATTTCAAGTATCGTGTACCTTGTCTAAAAAGGCATATAACTTTTAGATTGTGTCCCTGAGGCCTCGACCATTGCTTCTACTATGCTATTTTCAATATTTTTAGTAGCATTACATTAAATTCCATGTTATGTCCCTGTTTTGATAATAAAAATGGTTTTTGTTTGGCATGCCAGATAGGCCTTAAAACTAAGATCCAAACAGGTCTCAATCTGACATTCTACATAACAAGTCAACATATCATCAAACTGTTGCATGTAACATTGACCTCTTTCTACCCTTTTGTGGCAGCATGTAAGGTGTATTGGTTTTTAAAGTGCCTATTTTGTTTGTAATTCTAGCATGTTATATCTTTATATTTTTGGACTAGCCCATCTTTCTGGATCTTGATTTCCATGTACTATTACCCCTACATTACATATGCCACTTTTTCATGTCACTGCCCTCTACACTCGAAAGGGAATCCTAATACTCATTGATGTTCTTTCAACGAAAATATTCTTCAATGATCAAATCATGAATCCATTTAAACATAAGCCTTGTAGTTCTAGATGAACAATTAGTCGTTGTGAAAATATGGGAACAACTCTCGATCAACGAAGATAGTAAGAATGCTTGTTCTTTGTCGTCATATTTTATATCAACCAAGATTAACATCGATAAAACTAATCAAATTTGTTCACACTAGCACTGAGAAAAATGCATTCTTTCATCTTCGTGTTGCCTATTGATCAAATAAATAAGCATAAAGTATTTATACATATTAGGCAACGACTTGATCAATCCAAACTTGGTCTTATCATTGAAAATCTTATAAGAAATGTTTTTCTCCAACATTAACCTAGCTACACCAAGAACATGGTGATCCAACAATCCCAATCTTCTTGCTTTATATTCCCAGGTTTGTACTTTAACAACGGTTCATGGAGCTTCAACTGATACAATTAATCATCAATACACATATTCCAAAATCCAAAGTCATGGTCAATAAACTTTTCGATCTTGACATTCTTTTCATTAGTCATAGATATGATACTAGTTTTCATACACACTATACATACATGATGTGTGTGTACATGCGTGCATACGTGTGTACGTGTGTTCATGATGCAAAGAAAATTAAATAGCGTACAATAATTCCACAGTTAGGGGGCTCACCGTACAGTGGTTGTTTTGGTATGGGTGGTGATCCCACACCCACAATTATGGCATGGTACTCACAGCACCCAACATTGCACATACATTATTTGGTATATTTTTTCTTATTTTTTATTTCCATATTCAACAATTGAAAGTTTTAATGAAATACCATGTAATCAATTGATCTCAACTTTTCATTAAAAATATGTTTTCTTATTTTCTTTAATTATTAAATTAGATAATGTTATGATTACTTATTACATCAACTTCCTAATATATAAATACATTTAAGACAAATTTACATAAATGGTCCATATGGTTTAAGAAAAAGACCATACATGGTCCTTAAGGGAAGAGATTTGAAAATCTTGCATCATGAGTCGTTATAACTCACTCTCTTAAAAAGTAAGAGGTAGATACATGTGAGATTACCAATATACAATTTCTCAACTTTTTTGTATATTTTAAATTATATATAATTATAAAAATAAATGAACAAAAATTATCCCCCACTCTCTCTCTCCCTCCCTCTCTCCCTCTCTCTCTCTCTCAAATGGAAGAATTAATTACCTTTGTTTACAGGGTCATCATACACTAAAGAATCAGTATCGCACAGAGCATACTCCGATTGGCACTAAACGACTTGCTGTCAGCCAGTACGTTACGCTTCACACCGGTGAACCGGGGCGATTCAAAACAACCAACTTTCATATGCTCCATCCAGAATATAGATTTTCAACCTCTTCATCACCGTCTTTAGTTAATATCGCAGGACTACTACATCAACCCTCGTTATGTGATGATGAAGATTGATTAATATTAAGTGTATGCCTTTGAAAAGCCAAGGGCACGCATGGTCTTAATTTCCAAAAATAAAACATGTACAAAGATATAGAAAGGGTTTGGCGTCTGATCAACATATAGTTTCTAGGTGTTTAGTTTCATTTATTGTCGGATTTGGTATTTTGGTGAACCAAAGAGGGATCAAAAGCCAATAAGTGTCGTTTAGAGTAAATTTGTAAAGCATATGTGGAATATATAGATTAGGTTTATATATATTGCAAGGAAAAATAGATAATAAAAAAAATCTAGTTTTCCTTTCGATCCGATTAAAAGATTAATCAAGGTGTGATTTGCTATCGCGTTTTGGGATTTGGTGATTCATGAGGATCCTTATTCAATTTTCATGGTGGTCAGCATGGGTAAAACTAACATCAATCTTCTTTCGAGCAATGCCAAGAAAAGGGTCGGAGATTAATTCAAGTAGGTTCGAATTCTAGGGGATTTGGTGATTCATGAGGATCCTTATTCAATTTTCATGGTGGTCGGCATGGGTAAAACTAACATCAATCTTCTTTCGAGCCACGCCAAGAAAAGGGTCGGAGATGAATTCAAGTAGGTTCGAATTCTAGGATGGAGTTAAAAGGGTGATTGCTAAAAAAAGGAAGAGAATAGGCACACACACAGAGAGAAAGGGTCTATTTTGTCATTTTTCTTTAATTATATATCATTTAAAGAAAAGAATAAATTACATGAATCGTCCATGCTGCAAGTGTCAAAATCGCACGTTTAGTCTCTATTTTCAATTTTTAACTCAGACCATCCTTTGTTAGTTTAAAACTTGTATGTTTCATCCCTACCACACTTGAAATGACTATATTACCGTTAACAATTTTTCTTTGTTTTATTTAGAGTAAATTACACAAACACTCCCCGAAGTATCCTAAAACTAACAGAGAGAACTCAAGTATCCGATTTTAACTATATGGGTCACTAAGGTTTACAAATTCAAACATATCGGTCCCTGAGTAATGTAAAAAGACTATAATACCCTTTTTAATTTCTTTTTTCTTTTTTTTTAAATTTATTATTTATTTTATTAATAATAAAAAGAAAATAACCCACCCACCCCACCCCCACCCCCACGTCTCTCTCTCTCTCTCTCTCTCTCTCTCTCTCTCTCTCTCTCTCTCTCTCTCTCTCTCTCTCTCTCTCTCTCTCCATCCCGCCGGCAACACCTTGCATCTTGGACCACCCTTTGTTTGATCATTCTCTTCTCTTGCACGAACATAATTCATGGCTTCTTACTCTCTCCTCATGGTTTGAAATCCCAGTGGATCTAAAGAAGAAAACGGAACAGGAAAACATCACCCCAGATGAAGAAAACAGAACAGGAAAGCAAAGAGGGAGGGAGGTAGAGTAGATATGGTGAGTCTCCGTCATCGATCTGTTGGATCTAAAGAAGAAAACGGAATAGGAAAACGGGAACTCCGGTCACTCTCGCCTCTCACTCCCACTTTAGATTGAACTCCGGTCACTCTCGCCTCTCATTCCCGCTTTCTCTTCTTCCTCTGGCGGCTAACTCCGGCAACTTCCAGCTGCATTCCGGCAGCCCTCATGGCTCCAGTAGCTCCCTCGCTGTCGACCAGAAAGCCCCGACCCCCACCGACTAAAAATCATTCCTTTGTTCAATCGGTTACAACGACAAAATGTTTCACCCAATAACCAGAAACACCACCACCACCTGTAAAAGTCGACCATTTTCAACTCCCTCAGCCCTCAATTACCCCGCAATTTTATTACCAAATCTAAAGTCAACCTTCTCAGTCACCAGAACTTTGACGAACGTCAAAAAACAGAAACAAAAATCGACTTACAGAGCTGTGGTTGAATGATACTGAGAGAAATGGCCACAATTCGCAGGAGACTAAAAGCAGTTCAGATCTAACTGAAAACATAAGAAATCACAGAAATGCCTACAGATTCTAATCACACGGCGATCACGATAACGGTTAATTATTAGAAACATTTCATCACAACATGCGATAAATTGCAATTAAGCTCCAATGTGAGAAGATACATACGCTTAAAAATTAATCACCAGCCGCATACGACTATAAGGGAAAAATTAAACCAATACCTGCAACAAAATCGCCACCGGAGGAGTTTGGCCGGAGTTTGGCCGGTCGTGAGGAAAGAAAGAGCACGGAAATAAAATCGCCACCGGAGGAGAGAGATAGAGAGAGAGAGAAAGAAAGAGAGAGAGAGAAAGGTGGGTGGGGTAGGGTGGACGGAGGTGTGGGGTGGGTTTTTTTAATTTTTAATTATTTAATTATAAAAAGAATATATAAATAAAAAGATAAAAGAAATAAGAAAGGGTAATAAAGTAATTTCATATGGACCTGTGAACTATTTCGATACCTCAGGGACCATTTTGTAGGTTTTTGCAAACCTTAGTGACTCATATAGTGAAAATCGGATACTTGGGTTCTCTCTGTTAGTTTTCGGATACTTCGGGGAGTGTTTGTGTAATTTACTCTTTTATTTATCATTCCCTTCTTATTTATAATTAAAAAGAAAAAGAAACTGGGTCCCACCAACTACACTCATCCTACCCTTTTTGAACCTCTAACCCTTTTTCTTACTCTCCTCAGTAAACCTCCGCCAAAAACCACCCACGCAAGCTCAACCTAGACAAAAGCCTTCATTGGAAAACTATAAACCACAACCACCACCACCACCGGATAAACCAGACATCAGAAAGAATCCAAAAAGCTAGTTTCTAAAAAACATAAACCGGACATCAAAAAAACATAACTGCCACCACTACCATCGAAAAACCATAAACCACCACCACCAACATTCCAAAAAAACACAAAACCCAAAATACGGTGAGGGTTAAATTCTGAAATCTAACCCCCCACTAAAATCAAATCCAATTTGATGGGGTTGGAGTTTAAGAGACATAAAGACATTGGGATCAATCTCATGGTGGTGGTTGGCTATGATATATTTCATCGTCCCCTCCAAATCCAAAAATATAGAATGAAGATGGGTTCGAGGTGCGTTAGAAAGAGGCAAAGCAGGTGCGTTAGAGAGAGGCAAAGCAGATCTTTGATAGAGAAGTGGTTTTCGACGAACATGGTGGTAGAGGCTAAGCAAACCTGTGGGGGTGAGAAGGGAGGGCGAAGTGGTGATGGAAAAGAGGTAGGTGTTTAGTGGTTTCTGATGACATAAGAAGCGGAGCAGGTGGGAGAAGGGAGAGGCGGGGCAGAAATCGAAGAAGTGGTGGCTAAGAGGCTGCGTTCAGTGGTTTCCGATGGAAGAGGTTGTAATGGTGGTTTGGTAAATTAGGGTTCTTTGCAACTGAAATGAGAAAAGAAAGAGAAGGGGGTAAGCTGGGGTAGGGAATGGGGTTGAAATGGGTTGTAGGTGGGTATGATTGGAAAATAATAATAACAATAACATTAAATTAATTGGAAAATAAATACACTAAGGGCATTATAGTGTTTCAAATCTGGCATGGACTAAAACTGCAACAAAACCATTCGTTAGGGATGAAACGTGCAAGTTTTAAACTAACAAGGGAGCGTTCGAGTTAAAAATTGAAAATAGAGATTAAACTCGCAATTTGACGCTTGCACTAGTGACGATTCGTGTATTTTTAATCTAAACTAAAATACAAAAACAATCAGAAATGATATATTGATCATTTCACAAATACTTTAACTATTATTTTTAACCATATTAGCCATTAGGACTTATGGTACAAGATTTTCAAATCTGAAGGACCACCTGTATAACAAAATTCTCATAAAGACCATATATGGTATTTGTAAACCACAGGGACCATTTGTGTGTTTTTGTCTACATTTAAATATTTAAAGTTAGTTGATTTATATTTAATTAATAATCAAGATATTTGTTAAAAACTTAAGAAGTACAGAATAATTATTGATGTAGCAATATAGACCATTTACGTAAGAGGATTCGTTATTACCCTATTACCCTATGACTACAGGGTATGGTCACTTCATACCCACACCAAAAGTGTTGTCACCTCACCACCATCTCATATCCATTTCTCTACCACCCCACCTAAGAAATACACACTACTCCACATCACCATTTTCCTTTTATTTTTGAATTTTCTATGTAATTAATTATTGTTAACGAGAGAGAGAGAGAGAGAGAGAGAGAGAGAGAGAGAGAGAGAGAGAGAGAGAGAGAGAGAGGCGTTGGCAGCTATGGAGCTGCCCACATTGCTCCACACCACTCCATGCCCACACCAAGTGGGGTGTGGTGATCCTGGCTTAGGTGGCAAGCCACCTCATCCCTACGCCATTGCCATGGGTACCATACCGGAGACTCAAATGAATGGATATTGCAAAACCTTATTTGACATATTTGAAATATGAGTCGCATTTCATTAGTGTAGATAACCCAAGACTTTTTTATGTTTTATAAAAAATATAAAGTCAATATAGATCATGTCAACACCACATGGACGTAAGTGTACATGACTGCTGCCATGTGTGCCAAGAGATCATGAAACTCATATCACCTAGACAAGAAGAAAACCACCAACCCACATCTCAAAAACAAACAACCACAACATACACAAGAAAAAAAAAATTGTATCTAATTTTCATAGGTCCAAAAAAAAAAAAAAAAACAAGTCATCAACATCCAACAAACCATTCTCCAAAGTCAACCATAAACCTATCCTTTTTTTTATGTTTTAAACCTTATTCAATTTTTTTCTTTTTTTTCCTTTTTACTTTTTTTTTTCTTTTTGCATTTTTTCAAGTTTTTTAATTGTTTAATGTGGCCTCTCAAAACATCATTTCAATCTACCATGGAAATCCAAGATAGCCCGGCATCATCATCGAGGTCTTCTCTTTTCAAAAAAAAAAAAGTAAGTCTTTTTAGTTACCATTATTCTCTCATGTGTACCTGAAACCGCTTCATTTAAGCCACCGTGGCCCGCTCAAAACCGCCTTGTTGACTTTGTTGACCCGAAAAGTTTTCCACATGAACTTGTGATGCCACGTCATCAACTCCAATACCCTGAAGCTGTGATGCCAATGAATCTTGATTAATTGAGCTTGGAAGAACCCATTTCATCCACTCTTTTCTCACCCTCATCTTCTCACCCTACAATATATATATTTGTATAAATAGATTAAACTTAAATAAAATTAATATTAGAGTAAATTACATAAATGGTCCCTGTGGTATAGTGAAAGTGTGAAACTAGCAACTTTGGTCCAAGTTTTTTAGAAAAAAGTTAGATTTAACAACTTAGGGACCACCTGTGTAAGAAAAAAAAAAGTTATACCAAAGTTGCAAGTTTCATTATTTACAGGGACCATTTATGTAATTTACTCTTGAAAAATATATGCACAAGTTTGATGGTTGAAAAAGAATGATACACACCTGCACTTCCACAGCTTGTGATGTCCGCATTACATCAAGAATTAACTGAATATTGTCGGTCAGACTCGAAACCTGCAATAAAATAAATCATTATTTTTTATAAATATTGAAAATTAATACAATATAAAGAAGTCAAAGTATGACATCAAAACAAATAGAGATGCTTAGGTCACATACGTTAATACAACACAAAAACCTTATCATTTGTGTCACGTCAGCTTCACAATTACTTTCTATATCAATGTAATTACAAATACTTTGTAATTTATAATACATATCTTGATCGTTTTTTAGATAATGGAATAAATTTATAAATCATAATTAATAATATTAGTCAAATCTAGTATAGTTAGTCGAACTATTGAAACTGATATAATAATTCAAATGATGTAATAAGACTTTCAAATAGTTTTTAAAATAGTAAAATAGAATTATTCAAATATTTTCCATCAACTTATAGTGTAACTAAAAACTAATCTAATTCAGTTGTTAAATTACAGAAGCAGACTGTAATACTTTTAAAATTCATAACACCATGTATCGTACTATCGTATTTCTAGGTTCTGTAAAAAATGCACATTTTATTTTATACTAGCAATTGCACATTATAATTTTAATTGGGTCATAAATTAAGTATGTTAGTATATAAATATATTAATAAAATAAAATTTTGATATAATAAATGATTAAAAATAACATAATAATATAAATAATGTAACAAAATGACTTACAAGTCAACTCTTTGTGTAAGAATGGCTTGACTTTAGAGGAAGAAAGATAACATGTAACATGTTCAAATGCTGACTTTGACCACAAATTTTATAAATAGTCAATTGTTACAAAATGGTTCCAAGTTAAAAACTACTTAAGCCACAAGATTTATATAATTTCATACTCATCAAGTATCATTTTAAATCTATTCATGCTCAAATATTCAGTCTGGTTTCAGGAGAAAATTTTCATTACTTAATATGCATAGATGGCCAGTAAAAAAATGCACAAAGTGGGATATTAAATTATTAATATCAACCAAAACATCAACAAAACAGTGTATGAATCAATATATGTAAACCATGGTACTCACTTTCTTGAAGTTTGCTATTAAATTAACAGAAACCCAGCCTTGTTCATCCATGTTTTTTCGCAAGTATATATCTTTAACCAAATTCTCATCACTGCAACAAAGAGAAATATGAGTAGCTGTTAAATCTTTGAAACTATTACCAGGTCAAATTTTCTGATAAAAAGTTTTAAATTTGATAGATGAAGAACCTGAAATAGTAATCAATTTGTTTCACTATCTTCTTATGCAAATCTGGATCTTGAAAAGGGAAGTACATTGGTGGTTGCATTGGTGCAACCAAAGGCATAGACCTGAGGGGATCAGATGGAGTTGGACCTTGAACATAATACATAGGAGTCGCCATATCTGCCACTACAGATGAACCATTATTATGCCAAATGAAAGAAAAAAGTAAAAGGGAATGATTCTATGAGTAGAAATCTTACCAGGATACATGAAATTGTTGCCAAAAGGGCGCACTTGTACATGCATTTGTGGAGGCATAAATGGAGTTGAAGTATGTACAGAGGGTCTTACAAAATTCCTGCGGAAACCGCCTCTTTGAGGTTGCATGTTGTTGTAATTTCTATGTTGGTTCCATTCCTGATTGCCACGTGGATGCTGTCCACCATTGCCTCTTCTATATGGGTTTCTCTGATGGTGATGGTCGTTACCAGTGTTTGGTTGTGATCCAAAAGCTCCTCTCTGGTCCTTTGGATATGAATCCATTGTGACAGTTGCAGGTTTTCCGGATGTGTTACGGGGAGCTTCAGCTTTCGGGTCATGAATTGATGGTGAACGCTGAGAAAACCCTCCGTTTGATGATGTATATGCGCCTGAACTCCCACCACCTCGCTTCGTGAATCTCTGTGCAGTAGGTGCGACATGGTTTGAGTTTGGAGATGACAAAGGATTCACGTTATTAGCAATTGCCAGTTTGTGTGATGAAGGAGATGCATTTCCAGTCACCTATGATATAGAAAATATAATAAACATGTTAGATGTAGGTTAAAATTATGATTAAACTAGTGATTTTGTAGGATTATGTGTATTATTGCCGATGACTGTGAAAACTGGAGAGGAAAATTGGACCATCACCTGTAATGCAGGCAGCAACGATCCATCTGAAAGAGCTTGTAAGGACTCCGATGAGGACGATTTAGGGGAAGGCTTAGTAGACTCTCCTAGAGCGGGCCATGAAACTGCACCCATAACTGGACTGACAGCCTCAACGACGCCGTTCGATGGTTTACTCCACACCGGCTTCTTAACCGCATTACTGCCGCCGCCGCCGTTACCGGAACCCTCAGATTGACATTCGGTACCAGAATCATCCGGAGAGTTCGCCGTATCCGGCACCGCCTTAGGCGGAGAGCAATCAGGAGAACGGTTAACAATTTGCTCCTGAATAGATAACGGCGGCGATGCCGCCGGAGCAGCAACAGAAACCACCGGTAGAGACAATTCACCGCTGTCGCCTCGGACGATCTTACTCCATGGTGAAGAAACCCCTCGCGAACGCACCGGCGACCTAGAACTATCGTCGCCACCGCCGTCTTTGGACTGAAGGTTTATTGAAGCCATTAAAATTAGGGTTTTTAATCAAATCTCAAAACGCTGATTCTTCTCAAGAAATACCACTACTAACTAGACTCAAAACTATAGGATTCTACGCCGGAAAGTTGATCAGAGATGGATATTTATAATCAAAACAAAAACAATTCGATCAAAACTGGTGTATGTGTGAAACACGACTAGAAACAATCAATCGATCGAGAATGCAGGTTAAGAGTTCCAAAGATTTTCGGTTGATCGGATCGAAGAAGAATCCGATCAGTCACGGCTCTGGGACTCAAACAGCACGGAGGCTGAAGGATTCACATACACAAATTGAAACGGAGGCGAGTGTCCTCTTTGCACCCGGAAATTACCCGGTTTTTTCTGAGATGAAATTACTAAAATGCCCTTATTGTTGGTAGAATTTTACGTGAAGTCAAGGCTGTGTAATGATGGCCCACAGTGGCAGTCGCACGGAGTGATGGATTTGTTGGTAGGTGAGATTATCATTCCTTCTTTTTCGGTTTTTCTTTGGAAAACAATTAATTTGGAGAATTCGGTACTCAAAATATCAGATAAATCATAAATGAGTATGTGATATTTGTTAAATAATCTTATTGATTTATCATGTAATTATGTAATATTGATGAGAACGTTAAGGTCATTGAACAAATTCTATATTTATATATGTGTTTTATTTAAAGAGTAACAATGTCGTGGTTGTGTCTCTAGAAGTTTGTTTTCTCACCCATAAGAAACCATATGTATAGTATAAATCCTATTTCGTCCATATTTAGTAGTATTCTATCCAAATTTGAAATTGATTTTTTATCTAAATAAATCTCATTAAAAATATTTTAAATCGGCAATAAGTGATATGTATCACAAATAACCAGGGACAAACTTGTTGATTCATTTAATCCATTTTTAAATCGATGTTTATCATAATGCAACAAATCAGCCACGTAAAAGGGTGTTTGGATTGTTGTATTTTTTAAAGTATCTTGAATGTGCTAAAGGATTCATATTTAGATGGATTTGGATTTTAATGAATATAAATGATAGTGGGTTCGGTTCTTAGAAAATCATAAGAATTTAAAATCCAATATTTTTACAATCATGTTTAGTTTGTAAAGATTTTTAGAATGTATTTATCTCAAATGACATAAATGTCCTTATATATCAGAATGTATGCAATTAAACAAGTAAAAATCAATCAACAACATTACATTTCTAGATCATTTTTCTTCTTTTCCTTTAACCTTCTATATTAGGCTTCACGGAGTAAGGTGCGGGATCGAGAAAGATAACGAACGGGCTGGGGCGGTACCGCCGGTACCACTGCCCCCTTCCTTTCGGTTTCATCGGGTTCGAGCTTGACGGGTTGAGCTTGGCGTAGGATTTTTTATCGTTTTTAGGATTTTTTTTTCCGTATTTAGTTTTTTTTTAATCTTGTACCGGTGTGTTTTTTAATTAAATGTTATTTGATTTTTTTTTATTTTTAGTGCATTTTAATATTATTTGGATCATTAAATTAGATCTTAAATTAATTTTTTCATTTAATTAATTAATTTAAAAATCAAACATCTGATGTGTCATTGTAGTTTCAGTGGGTACTCGTTCCATGGGTGAAAGATGGGGAAAGATTGGGAAAGATAGAAGTGAGAGGAGAGAGAAAAGCTGAAGTGGCATTGTGGGTTCAGTGGGTTCAAGGGGTATTACTCCCCCACCCTTATGTCTTTCTATGTTTATCACTTCATCGCTTAAATAGATTCTTTCTTGCTTAACAATTAACCCATTGATTCTAAAAGGCATATATTTCTCCTTTGCTAATGTAGATATTACATTACTTACAAACATTTGTTAATGGCATGAGATTCTATTAATCGATCCCCGGTTGATCCACTTATTAAAGACGGTCAGCATTCGTAATATCAATTAGGTTAACAACGCATTGAACTTGTTAGAAGTTAAATCAAATTAAATTTTCATCATTACACAATGAGCATTATCAAAAGGATATTTATAAACAATTGAAACCACCCTTACCTCATTAACACCAATTATCCTCAAATAGAACACAAAATTACTTTTTTGACGATTGTTCATTCATTTGAGTACTACCGACAGTCCGACATGACAAAACATGAAAGACATTTACACTTCACAATGGGTTTGAAGGTAATAATAAAAAGTTTATTACAATGGAGAATCAGTGCAACTAGATCTAAATGGTTTTAAGGGAAACAAAGTTGGTCATAATGGAGAAACTAGTGCAGTTGTTGATAGAGATTTATCAGGAGTTTGGTGATGAGAACAATAGAGTGAAGGAGAAATTGATGTAGTATAAAGAAATAAGGTGTACATACAAAGAGGTAGATAGATAGAGAGTGAGTGTGTGTGTGTATGTGTATGTATGGGTGTGTGCGTGTGTACATGTGTGTGTATGTGTGTGTGTGTGCACGTATGTGTGTGAGATAAAGAAATAAGGTGTATCTATGAAGGGGGAGAGTGTGAGGAAGTAAAAGAAATGGTGGAAGTTACATATGAATTGGACAATGAGAAAGATGATGATGATGATTGTAACAACCCAAAATAGGCCTAATCGAAAAGTAAGAAGTAATGTAATAACTATTAAGTAATTTTTTATATTTTAAGTAAAAGGGTATTTTGGTAATTTTCCAATTACTATTATGAAATGAAAAGATTTATATTTCATTAATAATTATGTAAATGGAACTAGAATGTAGTTATGAATATGAAGTATAAAGACTATAATGATAAAATTATGAAAATGGATAAAATGACTAAAAGGGGCATTTTGGTCATTTTAATGTATGTAATCTCATAATGAGATTTTTTATGTGTTAGAATTTTCCCTTTATGTGAATTAAGTTTAGAAGTGAAGCAAAACTCTAAGACTTAAGAGTTTCAAGAATTATAAAGACTTTTTTGCCCTAAATGAAAAGAATGAAATTTTAGGGACTAAATCGTCATTTCTTGAAAGTAGGGAGGCATAAATAGGATACATCCCCCCATTCTCTTCAATTGAACGATTTTAGTGATTTGGGATGATGAAGATGGCGTTTTTTCATGAAAGCTTGAAGGTTTAGCTTGGTTTTGATGATTACTAGCAATCTACGAGGCTATTTGATACTTGTTGATTGAGTAAGAGCCGACTAAATCAATATCTGACACAGTCAGACTTATCCTGAATCTGACCCGGTAAGAGGTGAATTTTAGGGCTTGAGACCTACTCAGAGGTAATTTCCCAACAATGACGGATAATACTCTTAAAATCTTTTCGTTATTATCGGCTAACATTTTTTGGGTTTTTAGTTTCAAGAACCAACCACTATACATTTAATCTTGAAACCTGTGGAGAAGATCTAATATTGAATGTATAAATACAAGTTGGTTGCTAAAACGGGTTGAAATGAAGTACGTTGCAAAAAGTTTTATCCCATTTTAACAACCTACTTACAATTTTAACCCATTTTAGCAACCTAATGTTTGATTTTTTTTTGCTAAAATGGGTTAAAATTGCTAAAATAAAATTTTTTTTAACTTTGGGATTTAAAATTGAAAAAAATGTTTATTTCTATATTTTAAAAGTTTTGGTCCTTCCCTGTATTGTATCAGGAAGTTTTAACTTTCTAAAAATATAGGTAGGTTGCTAAAACATGTTAAAATGAAAGTAGGTTGTTAAAACTGTTTTTTATTTCAATTTGGTTGATAAAATGGGTTAAAATGTAAGTATGTTACTAAAACTTTTATCCTATCTCCTCTTTGGGATCTACCGAATCCAGTTCAATACTTTAAACCACTTCAACAATCAACTATTAACAAAAGGTTGTTGATCATGTCTTATTAGTTATTACCGGTATAACATGAATCTCTTAATGACAAGTGCCCGTGGAAAATGTAAAAACTAGCCGAAATTCAGGGCCTGATGATCTTCTTAACTCATCAATTGCTGGATTTGGTACAGGTGTTATTCTAGGGAGATTGTAATGTTAGTTACTAACAAATCATCATGTCTGATTAATCTATATTTTTTTATTTATCACGATATAATAAAGGCAACTAACATGAGGTCCTGTGAACTATTGATGCCAGGTGGTTGTGTTGGTAATATCCGTTGCTCGATTGGGATCACAATTGTGGGACTGGTGTTGATTTTGCTGGTATCATGCCCTTATCTGATCTTACCAATCAGAATGAGTTCTCAGGATTTTTTGGGTTCTCAAAATATCTAAACCATATATATATATATATATATATATATATATATATATATATATATATATATGTAGGTATATATATATATATATATATATATATATATATATATATATATATGTATATGTATGTATATATACATATATACATACATATGTATGTATATGTATGTATATATACATACATATGTATGTATATATACATATATATATATATATATATATATATATATATATATATATATATATATACATATATATATATATATATATATATATATATATATATATATATATATATGTAGGTATATATATATATATATATATATATATATATATATATATATATATATATATATATATGTAGGTATATATATATATATATATATATATATATATATATATATATATATATATATGTATGTATATATATATATATATATATATATATATATATATATATATATATATATATATATATATATATATATATATATATATATATATACATACATATATGGGGAGGTTCAAATGAGAACAATTATTGAATTGAGAACGCGATAACAAATCTGGACCATACAATTTTAAAAAAAGGCTCGCATCCGCCCCCTCCACCGCAACCACGGATACATCCAAAAAGAACTTCAAAACCAGAAGTGTTGGAGCTTCGATTGAAATGAATTGCGATAAGACTTCCACATTCAGCATACCACTGTACGCTCTTTACTCCCAACAAACTAAGATAACACACATGTAATCTCCCAATAAAGATGAAGCTCTCGATGCTCGCCATTACAATATGTTGCCCCAATAATATACTCAAACCAGCCGAATTTGCAACTGTTACAAACTTTGTCCAGGTATCAATTACTCCAAATATCAGATTGCAACAAAACCCCATTCAATAACAGATAACCAAAAATATGAAATCACATATTTAAAATCAAAATTATATGTCTGCTTGTGACAAGGGGGACAATTAGAAGCATTACAAACTTTATTCAGATAATTATGGGACCACTCGGTTACCCATATGCTAAGAAAAAGGGAGACACATGTCATGCACCTAAGGTGTTTGACAGAATGACTGAAAGAAACTTTCGTCCAAATCCCACCTATCAGTGGTCCTTAATCTCACCGGACCTCAAAATATGCCACCAAACTCAAAACACCAGTCTCACACCCCTATTCTCTGTCATGTCAAAGTCCAAGGAGCTGCTGTCATGTCGAAGTCCAAGGAGCTGCAGGCTTGTTCAGGTACCATTAAGCGCTTATAGAAAGGACGAGAAAATTTGAAAGTCAAACTATCCTTCATGAATTCATTACCAGAAATATTTAAATGTTTAATAGGCCTGAAGATACATTTTCGCTAGCATTGTGGCATTACCCAATCTTATTGGACCTACTTGTTTTGAACTCATCGAAGTTTGATTTCACGACACATTCTTTGGTTCCAGTGGAACGGTCCAATGATTGTTGATTATGCCTGTTATGAAGCAACTCTTTCAGAGATGATATACTAAATGACCTTGAAAAAGTTTGAAGATGGGTAGTGCACCGAAAATATTCGACAAAATGCCTGAAAGAATAACTTTGTTGAAAACTACACTTCCGCGTTCGTATCACACCAATTTTTCCCTTTCGAAAGAAATGACCACAACTATAATTTGTTGCTACTCTTTCATTCCTTTTTCCTTGATAAGCACCTACAAATATGCAAACATTTTACAGAACTTATTTGCAAACCTACCCGCACTGCAATACTTCGAAGAAACCATGAGTCAAACGATCTAGTGGTCAACATTAGCAGCTCTAATCACATGTGAATAGCATGGTCTAATTACATGTGAGTAACATGTTTTAATCATATCATATGTGAATAAATTATTAAGAAATAAAAAATTCGTTATGTGCATATTCACATGTGAATAATAGGTTTTAATCATATGTGAATAATAGGGTTTTATCACATGTGAATAGCTTAATCATATGTGATCAAACAATGTTTAATCACATGTGATTAAATACATATAATAAGTAAAATTATTTAAAAATAAAAAATTTGTTATGTACATATTTACATATGAATAACATGTTTTAATCACATGTGATTGAATACATATAATAAGAAAAATTATTAAAAAATAAAAAATTATTTGAGCATATTCACATGCGAATAACTAGTTGTAATCACATGTGAATAGCATTGTCTAATTACATGTGATTAACATGTTTTAATCATATGTGACTAATTTATTAAGAAATAAAAAATTCGTTATGTGCATATTCACATGTAAATAACAAGTTTTAATCATATGTGAATAATAAGGTTTTATCACATGTGAATAGCTTAATCATATGTGATCAACAATGTTTAATCACATGTGATTAAATACATATAATAAGAAAAATTATTTAAAAAACTCCGTTATGTACATATTTACGTATGAATAACATGTTTTAATCACATGTGAATAGCTTAATCATATGTGAATAACAAGGTTTAATCACATTGATTGAACAAAAAGCTTATCAAAATCCATGAAAATATAGTTTTATAATTTTGGTGATTTTGTTATTTAACTACATTTTTATAAAGATTAAAAAATGGTTTCCGTTGTATTCATTAATGAATGAAAATGTACATAAAAATATTTTTTAAAAAATTTTCAGAATTTATTTAATTTGATATGTTACTCATGAATGGTTATAAGTAAACCATAAACATTGTAATTAATAAAGAACAATACAAAGATAAACAAACTCAATATATTTGTAATCATAAATGAATAAAGGACAATGTAGAGATAAAAAATTTAGTTCAATTATAATCAAAATAAATGAAGTAGATTTAAAAAAAATCTAATGCATTTGTAATCATGAAATTGATTGCAGCCTTGATTATTATTCTTGCTATGATTTTTCTTGCTCCTCCCATCGCATTCAAAAAGAAAAAATGGGGCACCATAAAATCCATTGTAGCAATTTTCAAAACATTGATAACCATCATGAGACTAATCAGTAACATATTGAGCTTAAAATCAGTAAGACGGTAACAATCCATTGAAAATTAGTTATAAGATCTTGTATCAGTATCAATGTTTCATACCTCGAACTCGAATGTCGATTGCAGAATTTCAGAGTTCTAGGTCAAATCATCTGTGAAGGTCGACGGTGGACGAACAAATCATCTGTGAAGGTCGATGATGGACGAGCAGATGTATGGTACATTGTACAACCAGGAAGGACAAAGGACAATGTATGAACTAAATGAGATGCATTAAGCCCTTATTTAATCAGAAAGAATGAAAATGATGCATTATTAACCTTCAAACCCGCCACCACCACCATCAATAATCATCACCACCGTTGGAAGCGGCGGTTCTGCTGCAGCGCCAGTAGCCCTAATACGGCGAGTGAAAAGGGGAAGTCGAGGGTATACGGCTGGTGAGGATGGAAGACGTGATCACGTGAACCCTATTTATAGAGAAAGAGAGAGAAATAAGAGAAAGAATGAGAGATTATAGGAGTTGATAAAATTAGAAAAATGTTTAATTACTCTACTACCCTTATGCAATATTCAATTTAAATTAAATTATTTTAAATGTATTTATAATTACAAAATACCCCTTAATAATAGCCGTAAATCATAAATAATAGTTGGTTAAGATTTGATCTCAAGATCTCAATATTTTTTTGTCCTCAATTTATCCTTGTTTTTATCATCTCATACATCTATTGGTGTATATAGTTCCCAAAGACACAAGTCTATTCCTTATGGACCACCATTTTTTTAAAAAGAGTCTAAGTTTATTTCAATTTGGTTTTTGGAAACAGAGACCTTTGACTTAGACTTAACAAGTTTACAACATCGTTTTCGGATTTAAAGAAATAATACATTACTATGGCTAAATTTCATCTATGTCCTTAGAAACTTCAAAATTTACGTCAATATCCTTACAAATTTTAATATTACGTGTATATCATTATAAAGCTATGAAATTCACATCCATATCCAATTTTCTATTTAAAATAAAAATAAACAAATTTAATATTAAAAGAATTATCTAAACACAAAAATACCATGTTGTATTACTGAAATACCCTTCCCTAATGAAAGATCACAATGAAATCAATTTTAATTACGATATTGAAAATCACGATCAGGAATACCTGTTTTACTAAATCCACTACACCTTCTGAAGAAAAGTATTTGTTGTTCTTTATGGAATTCCAATAGTCATGTGATTGATGAAAATATAAGTGAATACAATTGTTGAATATTGCAAAGACGACGTGTGTTTGAGGGTAGGGCCGAAAAGTGAATGTACCACAGAATGATACAGAACTCACATGGAATTAGTTAAAGGGATTAATTAGTAATTACACTTCTGAGTTCAAAATTTAGTTAGATTATAAACATTCTGATAGCATCTGCCAATAAGTGGAAATTTAAACAAGTTTTTGACAAACAAAATGATACAGACAAGGGTTACATTCAGAATCATTAACTCAATAATTCTTTCATTGCAGCTCATAATCTACAAAGAAAGTTAAAAATGGGGGCTTTGGATCATCTCTCTAACATGTACGATTGCTCAGGTGGTGGTCATCAAAATCGCAAACAATTGCAGGTACAATTTCTCATAAATTCTTACGAGCCTTGCTACTTCGTTTAGAATCCAGCAATTAAACGAGAAATTGAACTGGGGCAACGAGAAATTAAGCGTTAATTACCTTTAATTAAGCGAGCCAATGCGCCTCCGCCTTTTGTAAAGCTTGGTTATGATTCTCGATCCCAGCAACTTCCACGTTAGCAAAATCGATCGCAGCCCTAAGCTTTGCTTGCTTCGAATCCTACCCAACTCAGTAGCGGTTTCTTTAAATCAACATTTTCGTCCCTGCAACATCGCCTTTCATTTCAGTCTTCACGTCACCACTCTCGATCCCAGCCCTAAGTTTCCTTTGCTTCGATTGTACCCATCTCAGTTTCGATTTCTTCAAATAAACATCGAGATGCTAAAAGTAGAACAAGAAGCTTGACGGTCATGGTGGAAGAAAGAAGAAGAAGGGACATGAAGATGCTCATCGGACGTAGGACAATCAGATACAAACGAATGGTAGTTTGGTAAATTATATGATATTTAGAATTTTATATAATTATTTTAATAGTAAATCTGTTTATTTTTATTTTAAATAAAAAAATTGGATATAGATGTGAATTCCTTAGCTTTATAATGATATATACCTAATATTAAAGTTTGTAAGGATATAGACGTAAATTTTGATGTTTTTAAGGACATAGATGAAATTTGGCCTTTTTGAAACATTGACATGTTTTATAATTTAAAAATAGTTAATATATTATATAATAAAATCAAAATAGCTTTTTTGTAAACCCGGAAAGGCTAATCATCACCAAAACCAATTGAAAGAAGATTTATTTTCATATTAAAAGAGCTAAAGGCGATTTTTGTTTTTTGGAATAATATTGATGTTGTACATTATATATTAACAGAATAAGAAAAAAAAAAAAAGACACACTTATCATACAAAGTTTTTTACAGCAAGCAATTGCATAGTGTTTTAAAACATTTAGTTTCGGCATAGTTTATACTGAATATTTTCGTCCTAAAATAGTATTAGATCATTGTTGACCACATTTTATGAGGTTGTATAGTTTATTGGCCAGTACCAAAATTTGGATGCAAAATATTTCGTCGTTGTTAGTGGTACCCTATCAAAATTTTGTTTTACAATATTAACGTAAATGGAAATAGCATATTGCTTATTTGTGCATTTAATCCATACTTCAATTGCATCCATAAAAACTATGTAAAACATCAAGTTTTCCTAATGTAATGATTCTACAGAACTGAAACCAAATGCAACAGTTATATTATGAGGCATATAACAAAACAAATAAAAGTAGGTGTATGATTACAACATAAGTTTCTGTAGCACTTTTTGAATTCAAAAGGTGCCATATTGACTTAAAAGTTGAAACCATGTGGAGGGCATTTTACTTCTTGATGCAAAGATTTAAGATTCCATGTGACCACTATACTGCATACTAAATTAAAAGAGATATGAGTTTACTAAATAATTTTTAAGTTATATGTATATGAAAATGGTTTTTTATTAAATGATCTGGTTTAGTTTCAAAACCCTCTACAATCAATGTTCAATTATTACCATTATATCTTTGACCACATTCAACAAAGTGGTAAATATCACATCACATTTAGTCATTTACATCATGTAGTTCCTTCCTAAGTACATAGTAATACAACCCTATTTAAACTATGGTACTCTCCTTTGAAAAATACTTCATAAAAAACCATTGAATTCTATTGTACTAAAAGTCATATTTTTTTTAATGTTTTTAGCGACCAATAACTATAAAAACAAACCATTATGATGTCAATTTATTGATGTGGTTGAATCCAAAGATGATGTCATGATGTATACTAAAGTAGCTGATATCTCTTTCAACCTCTACACCTTTATGCTTTATATATCCAAGAAGCATTTCAAAATCCCTTCAACCGGAACACCCCACTTTGAAATATTTTCATTTTACATTTACTTACATTTTTTTTTTAAAATTAAACGCCACAATGAAAGGATATTTTTCATCAAGTTTGGAAGAAAAAAATGATACATGAGCTTTGCAAACAGTGATTATAAATTATAAAAGATAAGCGTTAACAAATGCGTTTTGCTTTACAAGAAGATGACATTTTGTAAGAAAAAAAAAAATTGTAAAAGATTGTAAAAAAGAGTTAGAACAAAGTTTTAAAAAATTTGTAAAAGAGTTGTACAAAATATTTTTAAAAAGTTGTAAAAAAGATAAGTTTGTAAAAAAAGTAAATTTATAGAAATTAGTTTTATGGCAGATTCGTAAGAAATTGTTTGGGCCGAATTCGTAGCATAATTTAAAACTTCGGCCTAAATTATAAAAATGAAAGTTAACATGTTGTACTTGTAGCTGTATATCATGTAGAAAGCATGGAAAAAAAGGCAAATTTCATAAAAGACACTAACTTTTTAAAAAATTTTGATTTTGATACTGTGTTATTTTTTTTTCAATTAAGTCACTAAGTTTTCAATTTTTTTCAATTAAGTCACTATGTTTTCAATTTGGTTTCAATTTTGACCATTTGACCGGTCAACCCGTTAGTCAGCTGACGTGGCATGATGAAGTGTCAGTTTTTGATGATGCGATGCTGACGTGGCATGCTGACGTGGCACCCGAGTGTCAAAATTGAAATAAAAATGAAAACATAGTGACTTAATTGGAAAAAATTAAAAACTTAGTGTTTTAATTGAAAAAAATAACGCAGTGTCAAAATCAATTTTTTTTGAAAAGTTAGTGTCTTTTTTGGAATTTTTCCTACATTTTTTAAAATGATAAATTCATATTTTTACATTTTTAGAAATTATAAATATATTTTTTTACAAGTATAAAAACGTATTTTTATACTTTTAGAAGCATACATACATTTTTCATAAGTATATATACATATTTATAATTCTAAAGACGTAAAAAACGTATTTATACTTCTAAAGACGTAAAAAATGTATTTATACTTCTAAAAATATAATAATATGTATTTATACTTCTAAAGACGTAAAAACGTATTTATACTTCTTAAAAATATAAATACGTTTTTCTGCTTTTAAAAATGTATTTTTATGTATTTAAAAATATAAATACGTTTTTCTGCATATAAACATGTATATATCAATAAAATACGTATTATAAAACGAGTTTAAAACTCTTTCTCAATATTTTTCCATTATAAACATGATTTTGATTGATACGATATGTGATTATATGCAAAACGAACGTATTTTATAAGATACGTGATTATATGCAAAAAAAAACGTGCTTTTGATTGATAAGATACGTGATTATATGCAAAAAAAACGTACTTTTGATTGATAAGATACGTGATTATATGCAAAAAAAACGTGCTTTTGATTGATACCATACGTGATTATATGTAAAAAAAACGAATTTTATATTTCTAAAAACATAAAAATAAGTATTTGTTCGTTAATTTCTGTTTGTTTGTTTATATTTGTTCCGTTATGTTGGTTTAAGTTCGTCCGTGTATGTTTTTTCATTTAGAAGTATAAATACATATTTTTATGTTGGTTTACGGTCGTTCGGTTTAGAAGTATAATACATTTTAGTTGTATAAATATGTTTTTACGTCTTTAGAAGTATAAATACATATTTTTATGTTTTTAGAAATATAAATATATTTTAAAAAATGTAGGAAAAATTCCAAAAAAGACACTAACTTTTCAAAAAAAATTGATTTTGACACTATGTTATTTTTTTCAATTAAAACACTAAGTTTTCAATTTTTTCCAATTAAGTCACTATGTTTTCAATTTTGACACTCGGGTGCCACGTCAGCATGCCACGTCAGCGTCGCATCATCAAAGACTGACACATCATCATGCCACGTCAACTGACTACCGGGTTGACCGGTCAAATGGTCAAAATTGAAACCAAATTGAAAACATAGTGACTTAATTGAAAAAAATTAAAAACTTAGTGACTTAATTGAAAAAAAATAACACAGTGTCAAAATCGAATTTTTTTGAAAAATTAGTGTCTTTTATGAAATTTGTCCAAAAAAAATAGTCCACTGCTCCTTAATATAATAAAGAGTAAATTACACTTTTGGTCCCTGTGGTTGGCAAAAACTACCACATAGGTCCTAACTTTCCATTTTCAACATTGATAGTCACTAAGGTTTGCGTAAATTACCAAATAGAGCCATGGGGCATATAAAAAGACTAAAATGCCATTTTTTATTTATTTTTTCTTTTTCTTTAAATTTGTTATTATTTTATTAATTAAAAAAAAGGAAAATACCCCACCCACCCCCACCCCCACCCCCACGTCTCTCTCTCTATCTCTCTCTCTCTCTCTCCCCTTGATTCCACCATCTGATTACTATTTCAACACAAACTCATCATCATCAACTACCTTCCCGACGTTGGTGTTTGTTGCAGAGTCGTGTTTGTTTCAACCACCGCCATTAATGAGTTTTCCAAGAAGCATTACCACGATTCTTATGTGTGTGTAAAGGGGCCAAGTTCATCACGAATTCAACAGAAAGTGATGATATAACCTAGTTCCAGAATCCCAAATCAATCAACTTGAAACGGTTAGAACCCTAGCACAGAGAACCAGATTTCTGATCGAATTAAACTCAAGGGAATTACAAAAACAATTCACGGATTACATCAAGATCTAGCGAAAGGAAACCTGATTGTTGCGAATTATTGGTTGCCATGGCAGGAAGAGATACGCTTCCCGAAACCCCACCCACCGAGTAGGGATAAAGAGAGAGAGAAATCCTTCAAAATAGCAGCCGAATTCTTGTGCACAATTTGTATATTCGATTGGTTTTATCCCTTTCGCAATGATTCTTATCACTATGCATTTATTTTGGGTTCTATAATTGTTAAGTCCGAGTCAATCACTCGATAGAAATGGGGATTGAAGCGAGAAGGGTGAGAAAACAAGCAGCTTCATCCACACCAACAGACTTCGTCGCATTCAAGCTGCCTTCTTTTTGTTTGGCTGATTTTTATTCCTTTTTGTTTTTATTATCGATTCCTCGCGAGTATGGATACTTAGGACCCAGATTCAAATTCAATGGTTTGGCTGATTTTGATTTATCCCTGGTAATATTTGTTCATACGAAATAAGAATCAATCAATTTAAGATGATTTTTGTGGATTTTGATTTATCCCTAGGTGTTTGTTATGATGATTTTTGTGGATTTTGATTCCTAATAGGAGGGACAGTGGTGAGAGGTGGATGATGGTGGGAGGTGAACGGTGGTGATGGCGGTGGTCGGAGGAGGATGGTGGTGGTAATGGCTGGAGGTGGACGGTGGTCTTTTTTAGAAGATGAAAGAGAGAGAGAGAGAGAGAGAGAGAGAGAGAGAGAGAGAGGGAGAGAGGGAGAGACGTGGGGGTGGGTGGGGTATTTTTCTTTTTTTTAATTAATAAAATAATAACAAATTTAAAGAAAAAGAAAAAAGAAATAACAAAGGGCATTTTGGTCTTTTTATATGCCCCAGAGCTCTATGTGGTAGGCTCTATGTGGTAATTTTTGCAAACCTTAGTGACCAGGAATGTTGAAAATGGAAAGTTAGGACATATGTGGTATTTTTTGCCAACCACAGGGACCAAAACTGTAATTTACTCTATAATAAAATATGTTTGTTGGCAAGTTGACAACTTCCTAAAAACAACGTTAACTCTAAGGCCTTCAGGTATGCCCTCTCTCATCCTCTCACTTTTTGTCTGCCACATCAGCATTCAGTCAGCATTTCTCTCTCCTCGTTTTACCCCTAGTAATGCTCACCTCTCACTACCTCTCACTTTTTAATTTAAAAAACAAATTAAAAATAGAATTAAAACACAATAAATAAATTCATAAACTAAATTAAAATTAAACTAAATTAAACATAAATTTAAAATTACAACTAAAAACAAAAAACGACAACTTCCGTTAAACTAAAAATAAAAAACGACAAACATTACGTTAAACTAAAATAAAAAAACTAAAAAACTACATCCCGTATTTTTTGACGATGTCGTTTTTCAACTTTAACGCCAACTCGAGAGCGGCTCCGATGAGATGCTCGGTGGGTTGCATTAAGACTAGCATGTCGAGCGCCCGGTCCTTGTTCTCGCGGGACGTTTTTCTCGCCAATCGTTCCTCCTCGGTGGATTTGACGTGGCCCGAAATGGTCGACAAAAGTAGATCGAATTTTTCGTTAACGTCATCCATTTTGCCGTCGTTGACGGAACTTGAAGACGCGGCGGCCTTTCCTTTCGCTTTTGCCCGATTTCGGCCCATCGGTCTTTCAAAATCATCGGGAATTTCGTTGACTTCGGCCCCGATATGTGCATCCGAAGACGTCGTGTATTGCGTCTCGGATGTTTTTGACTGTTTTGACCCATGTGTCGGTGCTGGATCGGTGCCGACTAGGGGTGAAAGTGAGCCGAGCTACTCATGAGCTACTCGGGATCGACTCGTTAAAAACTCGACTCGAGCTCGAGTTAAACGAGCGCGAGCCGAGCTCGAGCTCACAATGAAGACTCGTTTATTAAACGAGCCGAGCCTGAGCTTATGTTTTAAAGCTCGATTAGGCTCATGAGCCTAAACGAGCCTATATATATATATATATATATATATATATATATATATATATATATATATATATATATATATATATATATATATATATATATATATATATATATATATATATTAATGAATTTGGTTTAATTTGTATATACATGCGACGATATTTTTTTATATGTTAAATTTATATACATCAATTATTAATTAATCAATTTTATGTTTGGTAAAAAGAAGTCTGATTATCCAATTGAATGTATTACGTATGCGACTAAATATTTACGAATTCTTCCTCTTCGACTCTTCGTTTCAATTTCACACATTATTTTGTTATGTTTGGTTGAATTTGTAGATAGTACGTATGTAACTCTTTTGCTAAATTTTTCATTGAAATGGAATGCATTGTAGTGTGATAAATGGTTAAACGAGCTCAAAAAACATAAACGAGCTCGAGCCGAGCCTAGGCTCGTTTGGGCTCGTCTGACAAACGAGCTTAGATGAGCCGAGCTCGAGTATGCATATTTTTCCACGAGCCGAGCTCGAGCTTTGAAACTGTACTCGAAACGAGCCGAGCTCGAACTCGAGCCCCCATGAATTTAAACGAGCTCGAGTCGAGCTTGGGTATGTTCGGGCTCGGCTCGGCTCATTTACACCCCTAGTGCCGACCCCCTTCCACCTCGGGTATTGGCGGACCACATCCCAAAAAGCCATATGGCGAAACGGTTTACCCTTGTTGTCGTGTTGGTAAACCGCAAAAGCTTTTTTGAGGATGTCTTGATCGCTCTCGCCGGATTCGCGTTGCCCCATAAAGTTAACGAACAACCCGTTAAACTTATTCGCGTACCCATTAACGACTCGAAATTTAGTCGTCAACGTATCTTTGGAACGATAAAATTCACGTCCCAAATTTTTGTGAAAAACTACGCGAATAGTTTCCCAAAAATGTGCTTTTGATTGAGCGTTTCCGGCTTCGCAATCCTCAGAAACGGCAACCCAAGCACGCGCTAGCATAACCTCTTCATATTCGGTCCACGCTTGAGCGGGAGCGGGACCGGTGGGTTTCTTTCGGCTTTTTCGTTGAAGCGGGATTTCTTCGGGCTCGGATTCTTCTAAATCCTCCGGTTGTGTCTCCGGCACCGCATCGTCGCTTGAATCGGAAGTGTCGATATGTTGTGGTTGTGGCTCCGTAAAAGCCGCGGAAGGTCCCCCGGTAGGTGTCCCGAAAAACGGGTTGAAGGGCGATTGCGGGTATTGGAATTGTGGGGGCATCGATTGGTATTGGAATTGAGGTGGAGAAAAAAAACGCTCGCTCCATTTGCGGAATGTACGGAGCGGGTTCTGATGATGATTGCGGGAAAATGTTCTTTGCGGTTTTTGACTTTCGTTGGGATGCTTGTTTGGGAGCCATTGGAAATTTTTTGGAGAATGTTTGGAGAGTTTGAATGTGTATAATATGTTAAAAGAGTATAATATGTTGAATGTGTGTGTGTTTATATATAGAGTTTTTTAATTTTTTTTAATAATTAACGGCTATATAGCCGTTGCCAACGGTCAAAACATTCAATGTCGCACGACGTTCCAAGCTCGCGCGGGTGAAATGTGCGACGGGCTCGCAAGGGGGGGTGGTGTTCACCGCAGGCGTCGGGCTACGGCTCGCAGGGGCATACCGGAGGGCCTAAGACTACACGGAGTAGTCACTCGCCAAGAGGTCGCCAACCCTCTTGGCGACTCGCCAACACCACCGCCGACCAGGTCGCCATCGGCTCGTCATCTCCCCTTCGCCAACCTGTTGGCGAGATGCCAACGGGTGAGTAAGTTTCAAGAAATGGCAAAACACCCCCTCAACGGTTAGATTTAAAATTTGGAATGTTTTAAAAAATTTACACTTTTAACCCATATATAAAAAGTAGCCGTTTTTTTTTTTAAATCAGATTTTTAAAACCTTTTTCATCCCCTATATATACATCTAAATCTCATTCATTTCACACAAGAATCCCTTCCAAAACTCTCTCAAAATGTCTTCAAACAAAAAGAAAGGTTCAAAATCTTCCAAGAAACAATCTTCCAACACTCATATCACTCCACCTCCAAACCATCCATCAAACCTAGATACAAATGCTTATCACCCTATAATGTTTTCACCACAACCCGATGAGCAGCTGTTTTCACCGACACAAAACCAATTCTTAGCAAACTTTGTCTACAATTTATCCCAAAACCAAAATGCTTTTCCCACACAATCTCAAAATCTTTTCACCACACCTTCTCCACCACAAGTACAATCTCAAGTTTCTGAAACACAATTATTCTCAACTCAACCACGACGTCTTCTTGCGTCGGACTCAGAAGAAGCAGAAGAACAAGAAGTAGAAGAAGAAGAAGAACCACAACCAAAAAATCATCAAAAGGTCGTGGAAAAGGGAAAGCCCCAGTGAGACAGAGAGCCAAGGTAGAGCCTTGGAAAGTTGATGAGGTGATAGCTTTGGCAAAAACTTGGGTCGACATATCGGAGGATGCGGTTCACGGAAACGACCAAGAATCCCAAGTTTTCCAAGAAAAGATTTGGAAATTATGATGTCTTCGAATGGGTCGTACATACCGTACCCACCAGTCAATATACTCGAAATGGCGTTGTGTAAGTAAAATTGCCAAGGAATTTGAGGCGATTTTTTCACAGTGTAAACGAAATTGGCCAAGTGGTGCCAATATAGATCATGTGATGCTGGCTGCTCGGCAGCAATATATTGACAAAAATGGCACCAAAAATCCTTTCAATGCTCATGCGGAAGCGTTTTGGAGGGTAATCCGAGACAACGAAAAATGGAGGGAACAAACATCCTTTCATCAGGTCGTCGTTGGAATAAATACTATCAAACGCTTCAAATCATCCACATCCACACACTCTCAGTCTTCTGATGCAAATGTTGGCTTCGACATAAATGAGGAGCCGGAGGATGACGTTCTTCCAATTGGTCGTGATCAAGCAAAGAGGAAGATGAAGTGAGGTAGTTCTGACACGAATAATAGTCAATGTAGAGCATAATTGCAACAATTGAACGATCAAGTCGCCACTTTGCAGACTTTACATGAAGAGAAAGTTAAAACCAAGCTGATGGATATTATGATGAGAAACATATCTGATCTACGAGAGTTCGAGTATCAAATTGCACTTCAAGCGAAGAAGGATGCGGCTAGGAAATTGGGATACACGTTCAACAATGAGTAGATTAGTTGTTTGTGTTTTAGTTTGTGTATTTGTTTAACTTTTTAATTGTTAGTTGTTTGTGTGTTTTATTTTTAATGAAATGTTTAAATTTTAAGTAAAAAAAATATTTCCTGTTTGTTTTATACATGTACAAGGACTAAAGTTGTAATTTCTCAAACTAATTTGGTTGGCAGTTCGTTGACCATTGGCCACCACTGCCTACAAAATGGCCAACGGTTGCCAACCCACAAAAACCCCTTGGCCATTCGTTGGCTATTGGTCACCACTCCGTGTAGTCTAACCGAAAAGATAAAATAGTTGTCAAAACTTAATTTTACATTGGTCATGACTTCACATTATAAGCGTTGTGAGATAGATAGTTATCCTAAACTAGTTTCATTAACGTGGTCATTTTATTAAATGTATATTTCGGTCGTTTTTGTGATTTTCTCATAAGAGTATCATTTGTCAAAAGGAATTATAATTAACATATTAACAAAATGGAATAAATAAACCAAGCTCGTATTCTATATGATTTGACATAAACAGAAAAAGATCTTTACATTTAAATGGAATTGATCATTCCATCATTTCACTGATTCCATCAACCTAAGCAAACATCCTTAATCCTCTCAATTTCACAAGACCGTGAAAGAAAGCAATACTTGCCTCAAGAAAGCACAACACTATACAACCTATTTTGCAAAAATATACATTTACTTGATTGCAACTAGATAATCACTTGTTTTTTGAATATTTTATTAAACCATTTACGACATTAACCCTTAAATTTACAAAGACTGTAGAAGGTCGCCTTGATATTTTTAGACAATTTAAATATGGGAAATCTCCAATAAAATCCCAATATTTTGGCTCAGTTTACGAAAAAAAACTCAAATTAATTTTTATTAACAAAAAAATCCAAAATTAATTTTTATTAAGCAGCTAGGACTTTTCCATAAACTGTGCGAAAATATTATGACTTTATTGAAGATAAAACATGAGTTTCTGTCCTTTTTTGTTAATAAAAATTAATTTGGGACTTTCAATTTGAGAATTTTTCATAAACTGAGCCAAAATGTTTGGACATTAATGGAGATTTCTCATTTAAATATCGCGTTACCCATTTTTGATATTAGTATCACCCGGATTAAAATAAAGTTGAGTGCCCGAAATAGCAAAGAAAGAAAGTTGGCTGTTTAACTACTTTCGACTTTTAAGATTGACACAACTAAGGGGCTGTTTGATTTTGCCTCTTGCTGGTTCAGTAAGAAGTTATGTCTGACTCGGTCCGAGTTAGACCGTTTGATAACCTTAAATTTTACCTCGGACTCGATCCTAAGCCCTAAAATTTACCTCTTACCCGGTCAGCTTCAGCTTCAAGATAAGTTTCACTGGGTCAGACACTGACCCAATCAGCTCTTACTCAATCAGCAAGTATCAAACAGCCACTAATATTTACTATCAAAGAAAAAGGTTAATAAAGTGAAATATAAAAGAAGTGCAAACAAAAAGAGTCAAAAAGTTACAAATTCGGGTGGTTCTACAATGGAAGAAGAATGACGGGACACGGAATAAACTCGGCTAGCAAGTTTGCATCTACATGCTTTGAATGGATTGCTTCCATACTCATAATAACCAAATCTAAATTCATATCATCTGCAATTTCGCCTATGATTGCAGTCGGCTTGCTTCCTTCCCCAAGTCGCTCTAAAAGCTTGAATTCTTGGAACCCACCTTTTTTAAAGAAAAAATATTCAAGATTTATTAATAGAAAGAAAAAAGATGCTTTTTAGGACAATGACACTTAGGGTACGTCAGTACAGTACAGGTTGTACTGTGTTTGACGATGCGACAAAAATTGCACTTTTTTATCCCACCCAAAAAGGTAGGATAAGGACTCACTCTCGATCTTTCGTCTGTGCAAAAGACGTTAATGCCCTCTTCATCCTGATCATCGTAAATAGCACTGGAAAGCTTGTTCAGTGACTTCAGTCTTGTGTAACTAAAGCAGCTTTTGTTACACTGGATTGAATAGGACAAGCTTTTTAGGGCTATTTTCGATGATTAAGATGAAGAGGGCATTTACGTCTTTTCACAGACGAGAGATCATGAGCGAGTTCCTATCCCAACTTTTTTGAGCGGGACAAAAGATTGCAAATTTTTTTGTCCCATTGACATCGTTTTTCTTCGTTATTTATTTTCCATTTTATAGGTTTCAATTTTGTTTTATTTTTAAATATATTTCGGGGCGACATTTTTTTTACCTTCAGACAAATGCCAGCGGATGCTTGAAAGTTGAGTGTCGTGCTCTGGTATTGATTCTTTCAGTTTTTCATCAATGACTACAAAAATCAAAGTTCTATAAAACTTCATTTTCATGTATGAATTTAACTTTATTTATTTGGAATTTACAAAATATACGAGAGTCATACCCACAACAGTAATGTCTGCACCATATTTCTTGGCCAAAGCAGCTGTGGTTGCTGCAGCCTATTAAAAAACATGAATGCAAAAGAGAGATGAGTTTTAAACAAAAGGTAAAAATACAGGAGAAAAATATATATTTTCATTTTTTTAGTTTTTTAAAATGAAAAGAAAGGACTAACCTGTCTAGTTCCTTCAGAGAGATAAGGGTTTCGATCTGTTATTGGAAGAAGAAGGTGTTTGAATTCAGTAAAGGCTTCAGCAACTGAGTTGACCCCTGAAGCTTGTGGTTTGACCACAACTGAAATAGGTATGATAGTTATTAGAACAGTCACAAGATAAAAGATATGCACAGAGTGAGAATCTGTAAAGACCTATTTTGATTTGAAACTGTTGACCTAAGTCCATTTGTAGTTGCTGTACTGAAGGAATCTAATGATCCAAAAAGATTCAATGATAACAACTTTACAGTTGCACTAGTGTTAAAGTGTGTTTTCTAGAACAAAACTCAGTGTTATGGATTTAGAATAGGAGATAATCTGATTTTGTTCTTATTCCAATTCCAATACAAAGACACATAGAAATTCCACATGATTAATGTCATTGACTTTGGTTCCATGATTGATGATCCTTTATTTTGGAGGTTTTGGAGCTTTACTTTGTCATTAGTGGAGGACATTTGGGGTTTTTGACGGATGCTTAAACAATTTCATTGAACCACGTCCAATTTTAATGGGAACAGCAAAAATTCAGTCAAATATTAATGATCGCCCAACAATTTTACACAGTTCTGCACATAATTAGCTAGTGGTAAATGGTTTATGTCAACATCTACTGACATTTAAAGTAACAGTCGAGGAACGAATTCCATTAAAATTTTCAGAAAAGCACTAACAAACAACAGTGAATCATATACGTAACAATATATACCTGTTCGACCATTTCTGAGTAGGTTTGGAACCTTCGAAAGCTTTTGAGATTCCCGGTTGATGGAAGAGGATGGAAATAAGGATGGTGTTGATGATGAAAATTTTGGAGAAATTGCAAAAGACGTTAGGATAGAATGTTTTGGTGATGTTTCTACAGGAACAAATGATGAATAGTTTGCGAACGCCATGATCGAACAAACCGTAACCCTAATAGTAACCCTTTTCAGTGAGTTTGAGCAGCTGTGTGTAGCAGAGTCTAGAAAATGGATAATGCCAGATCAGATACCACTTTGACCCCCTAAAGGATTTCAGGACAAATATATTCTTATATAGTTTAAATGTGAGCAAGTTTTTAGAAGGTTTGGGGTGGGGTGGGGGGTTTGGAGGTTTTAAGCGGTGTGTGTTTATTCTACCAATCGCATTATGCCATTTTGCTTCCACCTCTCCTTCTCTTTACGACACCTCCCCTTTCTTTTCCATTACACCAAAACTCAACAATGACTGAACAAACGACACCTCTGGTCCTCTCTGAAGCCGTGTAAGTCTCCTCCAAACCCACAATCGATTTCTCTCTCATCATCTTCATCTTCTTTCTGTAATTCTTTTACAGAAGTTCCGTTTCTCTCCAATCCAGCGAAATTTTTGTGTTCCCTCCAATTGAAAATTGAAATCGATCCCGCCTTTCATTCCGCCATTGTATATTTGCTTCGAAATCATAGCATTATTCCTAATGACGACTCCTTCAGAAAAACGGTGAATCAGGTAAGTTTCTATTTCATCTCTGAAGTTCTAAAACCCGTTGTTTGTGAAATCTATTTTTCTACTATCGACTTTGTTCGAGTTTTTGTGAAATCGAAAATCTGAATGGTGGATGTGCGCAAATATCGATCAAGCATGCCATGTGTTTGACAAAATGCTTCAAAGACATAGAAATGACAGATTTTATCTCCACCAGGTACTGTGACTCATTTGGGAAACTTCGGATCTCAAATTAAAATCAGCTAATTCGTTTACTTAGGCACACTATTTTTTTATAATTATATGACCAATTGAAGATGGCTTGAAGAGTCTTATGAAAATTCTTCTAAATATGCAAGGAACCATGAACTTGCAATCGATATTTTAGAGTTTTACATGGGTTTGTATATTGATAATGATAATGATTCTGATGCCTTTTTTCTTAGGTGTTCTATTGCCAACTATTTTGAATTTATAAAAAATGTTAATGTGCAGTGAAGAGTCAAACACCATATTTGTAAAAGACATTTGAATCCTGAAGGTACTTACTAATTGCAGGTTTGAGTCTTATTAAGTAAACTTAATATCTCTATAAATCTGATATGACGATCAAAAGAACGGAAATGAATGGAGGTGCAGGAACAAGAACGAAGACTAATATCTGGTGCTTCAATCCTCTTTTACGGTCCAATCTGATCTGCTTCATTTTTCTTTAATTGATCTGCTCCCCTTTTATGTTTGCCTCTGATTACAGTGGACCTATGTGCAGTAAACAAGCCAACACCATCGTTAAAACTTAACGAGATCACCATCCGCCACCATCGTCAACCCGGTCCGCCTGTGTTCATCTTCACAGGTAATCTAATGAGATCTAGAATAAAAGAGGTTAAATGCAAGAAACAGAAATTCACTCTCATTAAGTTGTTTATTCTACTTCCAATTCTTCCTGTAACAACATGGTACTTTGAAAAGTCCACCAAATTATAACAATACTGCTTCATATGGTTGCTTTTTCAAAATATAATGTCCTAATAAGAAAAAAATTGAAAGTACAATGCTATAATTAATTATATTTTCAAAACACAATGCCTTAATAAGAAAAGTGAAAGTACCATGATGTAGTAGAAATAAATGAAAGTAAATGCTATTATAAACAAATAAATGAAAGTACATTGCTATTTCTTGCGTTTAGCCTGAAAATTTTAACGAGTTATGATTGCCATGCAGACTGTATTGTGGTTCACAGATTCGTTAAAGCCACAGACAACTCTTGAAGAACATTCATCATTGATGACGGACGTACGGTTCAGCCCAAGCATGCCACGCCTTGCAAACTCATCTTTTGATAAAACCATTCGTCTTTGGGATGCTGATAATGTTAGTTCACCGTTTCTCTGTTTATTAAAAAAGATACAACTCAGAAAAACACTTGTACTTTCACGAGTTTCTCAACTTACACTTAACTTTAGTCTGTACTGATTAACCATTATGCTTTTTTGACCATTTACAATATGGTTAACACTGTTTTAAAATTTTACCCTATTTTATCATTCTCACCGGACAAGCCTACATAGGTAAAATAGATGATTTCCTACTTTTGTTAACCGTTTATGTAAATATTTGGGTTTTTTGGTGCTTCACAGCTTCTGTGCATTTTTGTAAACCTCCAGAAGGTAGCATCTATTTAAAAATTAGTTTATAAGAGATTCTGCGAATATGAAACATGCATCTATTTAAAAATGTAGCATCTATATATGCCCTCTCCTGTATACTTTGCTCTATAAACATGCTTCACGGGTCGAGTCAGATTGGTGGCGGAGACGATAGTTATATGGATAAAGGAGGGGGTACTGCGGGGGATCCTATGGATAACGATTTTGTCAATCCCGCAAACGTGTTTTGTATCAGGCTTAAGTAGCCAAGGTCTAATTTGCAGTATAAAATGAGTGTTCCTGAACTTTGTCACAAATTTAGGTAATTCAGCTTGGTGTTATTGAACTCAATAATCTATATTTGTTAAATTGTGCTTAATTGATGCATAATCTGCTTTATTTTTTGGTAGTTGATTAGATTCAATAGCCTAAAACTTAGCTTTCCTCCTAACACCGTAAGGAAGATGAAGATGCAAATTTATTTTTGACGAAGATGCATACTTTTTTGGATTTGAAAGTTACCGGGTGAACTCTAAACAAACACACTAGCTCCTATTTCTTTTGATTGGAAGACAGGCAGTACAATTTTTGTGGGCATTTGGTGGATTCATTTATATATATCTTTTTGAGAGTTTTAGCAAAGTGAGTTATATCTTGCAGCTGAATTTGGTTGGTAAGCCTAGCTTGATATTTACAATGACCTCCATCTAATCTAATCCTGGCGGTATGCAACTTGATCACTTTGGATAAAACCATCCTATGAAAATGAAAGTCGAGACATGGTACTATATTTTTTATGTGCTTTCTACTTTGAACATAGGATGAAAGAACGTTGTACGAATTGCTTTCATTTTACTCGATTATTAGTACTTTTTAATTTAGTCTACCCCTTTTGCTATGACAGTGCTGTTGCTTGGTGTGGAAAGATGAATGCCATATCATATGCATCAAAGACTTGTGCACGCATACCAAGGTAATGAATCATTCTATGTATTCAGTTTAATCGCCTTGGTGTCCAGCCACTCATTGTTGAACTGGAGCACATTGGAAGGTGTGATTTTGTTATATTTTGCAATTTTGTGATAGAAGTTGTTGCTATATGCTTTATATGTATTTTTTTCATGCATATTGGGGTATGTTTAAAGCATGTACATTTAGTTTGTTGTGTGTTTATGTGTCTGTATTATATGTACAGATATGTGTGTCGTCTGTCTGTGTATTATGTGCGGTGTGAAAGAAGCAACCAAATAAAAGCCAGTTAATTGCAACTTTCATATGGAAAAGTCCATCGACATTGTTTTGTTAGGTTTTAAAAATTGACCAAATTGCCCTTGTCAATTACAATGGGAGACCAGGTTGAGAGGATAACCATGAAGCTTTTAAAATTTTCCATGATAACCGTATATATATATTTTTTCTTATGGTTCAATTACAGATATGCATCATATGGTCTAATGTATATTAAGTGCACCAATCCAGTACTTATACTTTACCATCAATACTTTTATATTTTCTGAAAACTTTACTCTTTTATGATTTTAATTAAAGTGTACGACTTTTTATGCAATTTTTGTTTAATACACATGAAAAGGTTACGTTGACATACATTAAGCTTTTTGTTGACATGAGTGTAGTCTCTTGATTTGTTTTCTTTATGCATGCAGGGTAACTTGCAGACCCAAATGATCCTGAGTACCAACATCTATGTTGAATTGACGTAATTTTTTTTATCTCAATAGTTTAACGTTGTCATTTTATTAACTAACGACTAAAGTTTTTGTCTTTTTGTTGGCATAGTCTGTGATGGATGTTTTTCGAAGTACAATGCTCTGATAGGAAGAAATGAAAGAAGGATCTTATGATATTTGAATTAATGAGAGAAACAGCAATATACTTTTATTTAGTTGTCTATTATAGCATCCTACTTCCATTTCTTTCTATTACATCATTGTACTTCGAAAATTTTTTCCGAGAAAACTTTTGCGAATTATAGTGTTGTACTTTTAAATATTTTCTTATTAGGACATTATATTTTGAAAAATCTACCCAATTATAGCACTGAAAATTGCTTTATATTTTGATGACATTGCTATAATTGGGTATTTTTTGAAAGTACAATGCTCTAATAGAAATAAATGAAAGTAGGATGCTATAGTAAACCAATATATGAAAGAAATAGCAATGTATTTTCCTTTATTTGTTTATAATAGCATCCTACTTCCGTTTCGTAATAGAAAGAAATGGAAGTAGGATGCTATAATAGACAAATAAATAAAAGTATATTGCTGTTTCTCTCATTAATTCAAATATCATAAGATCCTTCTTTCATTTCTTCCTATCAGAGCATTGTACTTCGAAAAACATCCATCACAGACTATGCCAACAAAAAGAAAAAAACTTTAGTCGTTAGTTAATAAAATTACAACGTTAAACTATTGAGATAAAGTTGGTTGTTTTCTGGATTTGAAAACCTTAAACCAACTTTTTCCTTCCCAGGTAATTACGAAAATGTGGGTTTATGGTTATTTTAGGATTTAGCTTATTTTGCAGATTAAAAAAGAGATCATTTCTCTAATGTGACTATTCAGTTAAGAATTTTCTTGCAACTCATCCAACCCACTTACAAGGTGCGTAGCACGGGTCGAACCTAGTTTGTTTAAAAACCTAACGAGTAATGCCATATCTTGAACATGTCATCATCGCCTAAAGCTTATCTTTGATAGATTTTGATGCCCAAATGAATATAGGTCGAAAATTTAGTTCAACATTAGTCTAAGGCTATGTTTGGCAGACTAACTGAAAAACTAGCTGCTAGCTGAAAAACTAGCGGTAGCTAGAAAACTAGCGACTAACTGAAAAACTAGCTGAGCTGAAAAACTAGCTAATAATAAATGACGTTTAGTAAAAACTAACTGATAAAATTAGCTGGAAATCGTAAAATGACATAAAAGGACATGCACAAAATTAATCCAATATTATAAGAAAAGGAAGCATATCCCGTGTGAGAGTAAAATTGGAACATTTTGAAACCGCTACTCAAAACGTTACTATTAGTAGCGTTTAGGCTATGTTTGGCAGACTAACTGAAAAACTAGCTGCTAGCTGAAAAACTAGCGGTAGCTAGAAAACTAGCGACTAACTGAAAAACTAGCTGAGCTGAAAAACTAGCTGATAATAAATAACGTTTGGTAAAAAACTAACTGATAAAACTAGCTGGAAATCGTAAAATGACATAAAAGGACATGTACAACATTAATCTAATATTATAAGAAAAGGAAGCATATCCAGTGTGAGGGTAAAATGAGAACATTTTGAAACCGCTACTCAAAACGTTACTATTAGTAGCGTTTAAAAAACCTAGCTTGTTAGCTAGCTTATAAGTTAGTATTTGGATTCCCAAACATGTCAAACTAAAAAAGCTCGAAAAAAACGTTAGTTTATACGCTAGCTGTGGCGCGCCAAACATAGCCTTAGAAAACCTAGCTTGTTAGCTAGCTTATAAGTTAATTTTTGGATTCCCAAACATGTCAAAATTAAAAAGCTTGAAAAAAACGTTAGTTTATACGCTAGCTGTGACACGCCAAACATAGCCTAACTAGTTTTTTCTTTTTAAAGCTATTTTATAAGGTAATTTATAAATTATATTTTGACTTTTCAAATATAACAACCAAAATAATTCAAAATATAAACTAGTTATGACGCGTAAAACATAACTCAAAGAGGTGTTTAGATTCTTTTTCAAAATAACTTATTGAGATATTGGTTTTTTTTTTCAAAAGCCAATAAATCTAAAATTGTTTATGACTTATACATATAAAAAAGACTCTGCAACCCTCATAATTTACAACTCCCATATTTTTGGAAGTTGTCTATGTCCTTTTTGGCAGTGTTGTAAAACTCGGTCTACTCGATCAAGTACTGGAAATCGAGTATATACCGAGACATTTTATTGGAAATCAGTCAAAAAACTCGGAAGCGGACAAACTGGGACAAACTAAGAAAAAATCAGTTAAACTTGAGAATTTTGACTTATTTGTTTACAATAATTATAATTGTTAACTAATTAAATTAACATATATCATATACTTACCGATTTGTTAAACATTTTGTTGTTTATTTTTAATTTTGATCAATTTGATTCAAACTTTATACAATTTATGATTGTATTCAGTATTTTAGACTGTATAAACATATAATATTTATGTTTTTTTTGAACGACATATAATATTTATGTATTTCTAATTTTCTTAAATGTGTATGCATTTCCGACTTTTAGTATTTCAATCATTCATTATGTATAATCATATAATGTAAGGCGTTGCCCTCTAACATTGAATTACTTAAAATATTTACAAAACACATACATTTTGTTTACTAAAAGATATACCAATAGCCATATAATCAGTTTTATAAAGATTCTGATGAAGGAAATATGTTGAACAAAGGTGTTTGGCCGTTAACATCTAATGTTTTTGAATGATAGTCAAACAAATCGAATCAACCCGCTCCAATTAAACATTGTATTGATTAGAAACTTAGTATTTTTTATCTAATATATATGATTATCCAATTTTTTATTCAATATAATATTATTTTATTTTAATTTCAACACTCAATATATATAAAATATATATCAATAATTTTAATATTTAAAGGTGATTGGAATATAGGTAAATAGATACTTGAATGAATTATAATTAGACAATAATTGGGTAATAGTTGGATTGAATTAGTTTGATTTTGTTATATGTGAACTATTAGCCAAAACCGACCCGTCCATTTAGATACCAAAATTTTAGAACCGAACCAATCTAATCAATACACCCTAGATGAAGGAGGAGAAAAAACAAAAAGTTGACGGCAATGAGAATGTTAACTATTTGTATCATATTAACAAGGGAAATCTCCAATAAAGTCTCAATATTTTGGTCTAATTTATGAAAAAGTCCCAAATTAATTTTTATTTACAAAAAAAGACAAAAAACCGGCTAATGTTTTCAAATTAGCCCTTTTTAACATTTTCAGCAAGTAACTACATGTTTTATCTTCAATAAAGTCCTGATATTTTGGCACAGTTTACGGAAAAATCCCAACATGTTTTATCTTCGATAAAGTCCTAATATTTTGGTCCAATTTACGGAAAAATCTGAATATTTTAACTTAGTTTTACTTGAAAAAAATTACATATTTTTACATGTAGTTACGTCTATAAAAACATATTTATACGTTTGAAGACGTATTTTTACATATTTATACATGTATTTATTTAAAATACGAAAATATACTTAAAAATACATAAAAATAAGCAACACAATAACTTCATAATTACCTAACAATATGAAATCTTAACGAAATTTATAGCAACTAATATTGGATATTGTTCTTGAAACCACGTAATTATTGTTATCAGAACCTAAATTAAACAAAATATTAATCATCTAGTTCCGTGCAATTCAATTTTGTTCGTTCATTTTTCGGTCTGTCCAATCCTTGTAAAACTTATCGAAAGCTGTATCCGTTATTTGGAATAAATACATGAATAAAACGTAGTTTTTAAGTATTTATATGTTTATAAAAGGTATTTATACATCCTTTTTTACTTTTTACGTATTTTTGACGCATTTTTTAATTATTTTTACGTTATTAAAGACGTATAAATACGCTATTAAAGACGTATTTTTTAAGTTTTTTTGTGTTATCAAATACGTTATTTTTAAGTATTTTTTATAAATACGTAAAAATACATTTTAAACATATAAATATGTTATTAAAAATGTAAATACATGGAAAAATACATAATGTTTTCCAAGTAAAACTGAGCTGAAATGTTGGACATTTTCATAATCTGGAACAAAATATTAGGACTTTATTGAAAATAAAACATGTTGGGACTTTTTCATAAACTAAGCTAAAATATTGAGACTTTATTGAAGATAAAACATGTAGACTTTCCACATGGCAAGGCAACCTACTGAAAAGGTTAAAATGGGCTAATTTGAATACATTAGCCGGTTTTATGTCTTTTTTTGTAAATAAAAATTAATTTGAGACTTTTTCATAAATTGAGCCAAAATAATGTGACTTTATTGGAGATTTCCCTATTAATAATTATAAGTATCCTACTAATTTACAGGAAGATTTAGGAAAATGTATATTTGTTGTCTTTTTCTAAATTTATAAAAATTGTCTTTAATCTATAGAAAGTTTTAGAAATTGTCTTTATATTTTGTAAAATCAAGGTAATAGTCATTGCTTAATTACAATTTTGATAAAAATAGTCTATGTGGTTAGAAATAGTCCCTATCTAATAGCAAATTTACAATAATTGTCCTTCTATATCAAAAAAATTACCAAAATTATTCCTATGTTTAAAAGAATTACATAAAAGTCCCCTCCTAATTGAAAATTTCTAGAGATGGTCATTTTTTTTACAAAAATTGAAAACCCGCCGGTTATTGTTTCGGTTGTGGTTAATTGGTTTCGGTTTTTACGGTTTTTTACCATACGGTTCAGTTTTTGTTCACCCTTACACACTCTGTTTTATAGAAATTAAATAAATGAACATTATGCAAAAAGCTTTACAAAAAACCTGTCGAAAATATAGATTTTAATTAACCCTCTGCAATGCACGGACTATCCCACTAGTTATGATTATACATAAGGATGACAAGAGAACTGAACCCAAAGAGGAAACCGAACCGACATTTTCGGGTCAAGTCGGGTAATGTATTTTTCGGATACGGGTATTTGGGGCTTATTGGTTTTGCCCCAAGACATTTTACTGCCTTTACAGACTTTAGGTTTTATGATTTCTAATTCTATTTCACGTAATCACGTTTGCCCTAGATACTATCTAGTAGACAGATAGTCGCAATCGACGTTTTCTTTCTGTCACTCCCGAGTCCGCCTCCAAAGATCACATCGGCAGCGGCACTCGACAACCGTCGGCGTCCAAGCTCCGATCCTCCAGCGGTCTGCCGTCAGCGTCCAAGGCTCCAAGCTCCGGTCGGCCGGTCCTCGACACTCGGCAGCACTGTCCAAGGTATCGTTTTTCAATACTGTTCTTCACCTCTTTCTCAGTTCCGATTGGAAGCTTCTTTGTGATTGGAATGCTTTTCTGTGTTGGAATGCTTCTTTCTCAGTTCCGACATTAACAAATTGCTAAACTAACTCGTCCATGTCATAGACCCGTTTCTAGTATTGACACGGTAACAAGAAATGCACACTACCTCGTGTTATAGAGCTCTTAAAATTTCACCTGATGTGTTAATGGAGCTTTTATATATCCCAAATTGTAAACAGAATCACCTAACGACACAAAATGGCTTTCGTTCTCGAAGTTCCCGTGAATCTACTTGGCCGACAACAAAATCTCGCATCGTTCTCAAGGAGTACAACACCATTAAAGTTCACTAGTTTCACCAGGAAACAAACGCGTTCACTCTCAATATCAGCTACAGTAAACACACTCGATGAGAAGCATTTAGCTCAATCAAAAGATCTCGCTCCCCCAATCATGGTACGTCACTTCAATTCCAATGTCGCACCATTTAAATCCAATTCCTCCAGCTAATTCTTCTTATTTTAGGTCAATAGTTGTATGGGAAAAATGGGCCAAGCAGTAATTGAAGCAGGAATATCTGCAGGGCTTCATATTGTTCCAGCATCATTTGGGATTCAACAAGATGCTGGTAAAACAATTCAAGTTGGAGGGAAAGATATTCAAGTTCATGGTCCTTCTGATAGAGAGTCCGCTTTATCATCTCTTGTAGAACAATACCCAAATTTGATCATTGTAGACTTCACTGTACCTAATGCTGTCAATGGTAAATAAGTAAAATTTTGTAATACAAAAAGATATCAAATCATCTATATTAGCAATTTAGCATATTATGTTATACAGATAATGCTGAATTATATTGCAAAACTGGAGTGCCTTTTGTGATGGGAACAACTGGTGGAGATAGGGATCTTTTGTATAAAACTGTACAAAACTCGAATCTTTATGCAGTGATTTCTCCTCAAATGGGAAAACAGGTGAAATATTTATTGAATTATATTTGTCTTTTTTATTTTTTGATTTTATGTTTAATCTTCTATTGTTTTTTAGGTTGTGGCGTTTCTTGCGGCTATGGACATAATGTCCAAGCAATTTCCTGGTGCATTTTCGGGATATACACTAGAGGTGCTGTTTTTTTTTTTTTTTTTTTTTTTTTTGACTTAATGGGTTAAGCACTTAATTTGGATATAAATATGGTTGTGTTTATCCAAATGAAATTTAAAGTGATGTTGTGTTTTTGAAACCCTAACAGGTGTTGGAATCTCACCAATCCACCAAATTGGACACATCTGGAACCGCAAAAGCCGTCATTTCATGTTTCCAGAAATTGGGAGTTTCCTTTGACTTAGATGATGTATGAGGAGGGCATTTACGTCATTTCATGTTTCCATGTCACACCTTTTTGTGCGAGACAAAAATTACAATTTTTGTCCCATCCCAATGCACACGACCAAACACAGTACAACATGTTCTGTCTTGTCATGTCTTGTTTTGTCCGGCAACCAGAAATACATATTTATATATTCATATTATTTTCTTATTTTGAATTTATTTTTAAATTTCATATTAGGTACAATTGATACGAGATCCAAAACAACAGATTGAAATGGTTGGTGTACCCGAAGAGCATCTTAATGGGCATGCGTTCCACATGTATCATCTCACATCCCCTGATGGAACGTAAGCTTTTTCTTTTAATAATTTTTTAATTAATATTTATTTTTGGATATCAACAATTTAATTCTTTTTTTCCTATTTGTAGGGTTTCATTTGAGTTTCAGCATAATGTTTGTGGGAGGTCAATCTATGCAGAGGGTGCTATTGATGCTGCACTTTTTCTTACAAAAAAGGTGCTAATTTTTTTTTTTTTTTGATACATTTAAAATACAGAAAAACATATTTTGGGTGATTTTGCAGTTTAACCGTTTATACATTTTTTTCCAGTCAAACCATAAAAGTATCATACATTTATTAAAATTAATCATTTTGACATGATATAACATGTCAAAGTGGTTAATATGTAAAATTACTGTTGAAACTTGTTATAACATACCACGTCAAATTATGTATTAATAGTTATACTGCAAAACTGTAAAAAATGTAACGTTTTTCTTGTTTGTAATTTTCCCTTAAATTAACGGTTAAATGCTTGTTTATGCAATAAAAAGTTGTTTTTTAAGACGAAAATATGTAACAATCTACATATTTTAAATCATCTAATTTTGTGAAGCTATAATTTGAAATGCAGATTCAATCAAAAGCAGATAAGAAGATATATGACATGATTGATGTGTTGCGTGAAGGTAGCATGCGTTGAGAGATGATAAAATTTGTATTGTTATAAAGCTTATTAGATAAGGTTTTAGGTTTAGTTATAATGTGGAATTTAAATGTTCAATGATCCTGTTTTGTTTTGAGAGTTAGATTTTTAAGGCGGTGCTTATGTTGTTTTTTTGTAAGTCAGAATGAGCATGTATTGATGTAAGATATTCTGCTGATAAGTGTAATCGATGAACACAAATCGTACCAATCTAGGAACTGTTTCAATTGTATAAATGGCATAAAAGAAATACTCTCATGGTATAAATGGTACAAAACCGGCTAAACATTATATAGGTCATAATGGTACAAACTATAAGGCTGGAGGGGGTGGTGGCAGTGTGCCAAGACGGCCACCTTATCATTTTTGCAACCACATTATCGCCACCTCATTTTGACAACACAACAAGTTCATTTTGACCATTCTGATGGGTGGTGCAAGATCATTTATTATTATTTTTTAAATTTAATTTAAACTACTAACTTTTAAAAAACACAAATTTCATATTAAATTAAAACTTACAAGACATGACACACAATATAGATCTGATACTTAACTTAATAAACGACTTAAAACGTAAAACATGACCTAATAAACTTTAAACTAGACTTAAGAATTAAAACTCGACTTAATAAACTTTAAACTAGACTTCAACATTAACACATGACTTAACAGATTAAAACTAAAATATGACTTAACCGAAATCATATTCTTTCACGATTTCCTCCTTCATCTTTAATGTCATTGCCGTTCGTTCTCGGATAACTTTGAAACATCTTCCATCAATAGTTTCTTTGCACGGTTCCTTTCTTTTGCTTGTTCCGCCATCAACAACTTGTCAATTCTACTGTTCAAACCTTGTAGCCATTCCCTTATCTCCTCAAGTTGACCCGAAGAACCTCCGACACCCTTTAGTTTTCTTTTCGCTTGTTCTCATCCCATAGGACGGGTTTGTCTTGGGAGTTCGTAAGGCTCAGTTTCATTGAGGTCTATCCCTGTGTGGCCATAAGAAGATTGACTATGTGTGCTCGCCAACGTTTTGCTTCTTTTCGAAGCACCCGTGAAATCATCAAATGATTCGAGATTTAGCCATTTCAGTTTGTCTTTCACAACTAACCAAAACGACGTATTTCTAAAAGGTTTTTTCTTAGTATGCCAATAAACGTCATGAGCTTTCGATATAGTGTCCACATCATCTGCACCACTTTGCCAAAGACCTCTTCACATTCAAGTATACCGTGTTGAACTCCATTGAGTGTTTGTTTGTGTTCCTCCACTTCGAGTAGATTTGACATTTTGTGTGGTAATTTCCTTTATCCATTTGGGTACTAAAGCTTTTCCACACTCTACTTGTAAAAGTGGGGCCACTTTGGTTGTTACCATGCATTGGGTCCTCGAAGACGTCAAGCCATGCTTCAGCCAACACTTTCTCCTCGAGCAGAGTCCACGGTATGTTGGGGGTCTTCCCTTTATCTTCGGGTTGTGTTGGCTCGTCGGAAGAATCAGTCAATGACTCCATTTGTTGTTCTAATTGGGTTTCCGGAACCGTTTCAAATGGGTCGATTTGTTCGAGGTGATGATATTGGGTGTTGAGTTTGGGTTTTGGATTGGAAATTGGGTTGTGGTGGGAGCATTGTGTATTGAGGTTGATAGGGAAAAATTGTGGAGGTATAGTCGGATAATGAAAATTTGGTGGTGAATAGAGCGGATGATCTAATTGTGGTCAATAATACATCGGTGACGGAGGGTTTGGTGAAATATTGGAAGGTTGGGAGGTATTTTTCTTGCTTCTTCTCGGGTATTTTTATTGGCTTGGTGATGACATTTTTGAGCATTCGAAAGAATTTTAAAGAGGTAGTGGTATGAAATTATGTGTATTGATATGTAGAAAGTAAAATGTGCATTCATATTGGTTGAGGAAGACAGAAAACTAGATTTTTTTTTATGAAATATAGCTTCTTTTTATACAAAGTTGGTCAATTTTTTTTTTAAATTAGTCAAATGTTCAGAAAAAGTAGTCAAAGCAATATATATATATATATATATATATATATATATATATATATATATATATATATATATATATATATATATATATATATATATGTGTGTGTGTGGCAATGCAATGGCAAGCCCGCCATGACGATGACCATGTGGCGGTGTTTGGCGAGTGCCATGTATGCTTGGCGTGCTGGTGGTGACCTCCATTCCCCGAAGCCTAAATGATATATAACGCTGGAGGAGTGGTGATAGTGTGGCAATATGACTACCTCAGCATTTTGGCAGCCACATCATCTCCACCTCACTTTGGCAACACAACAAATTTATCTTGGCCATTATGAATGGGCGGTTCAAGTGGTAAATCATCCTATTTTCATTCTCATTTATGGGTCAAATTTGCTACACCTCACATTCTCTCTCCTCTATATCTCTTTCTCTCTCTTCGGCATGCCACCGACGAGCTCACCATGGCGAGGGTGGCAAGACGGTGTGTGGCCATGGCCACATTAGCTTGGCAAGGGGATGGCGATAACCACTCCCTACAACCTAAAAAAAGGTTGCTTATGTCCCTATTTGTACAAGAAAATACTTTCATGAGTATCAGTTTGGGTTGAGTTTTTTTTTTATAAACTTCTATGTTTTGTCCTAACAAAATATAAAACAATCAACGTATACCGAAAAAAGTAAAAAATTAGAGAGCCTTTGGTTCCTTGGTGCTCCCTTTACATTTTTCTGTTAATCTCTTTTATTTTGTTTTAAATTTTCAATAGGTTGAATTTGGGTCATCAACAAACATAATCAAAATGGACATAACCTATAGAAATTACAGCAAACAAGATAAAGGCTAGTTTTTTTGTAAATAGTTATAACCTTAAGGACCTTTTTGTGGAAAAGTTTAGGACGAAGTGAGTTCACCGCCGGCACATCTTACTGTGGCCGTTCCATGGAAGAGAACAACACTGATGGCGACGGCGGCTCAACCGAAACTCCGCCAACGCAAGGCATGACCACCATATCTCATCACTATTTCGGAGATTCAACTGGCTCCGACGATGCCGTCTCCATTACAATCATCGAGGTTTTCCCTCCCCATGACCTTTTTCCGTAAATTGATATAAAAATTGAACTAGCTTGCTTGTTTTTTACGGTTGAAGACGGCCATTGGAAGCCTAGGAGAGTTTTCGTTGTTTCATATCAAGCCAATAAGCTGTGAATCGTACCAAATCACCGACTAACGGCTATGATCAATTTCACAGAGCATGAAAGAAGACTACGGCCTGTTCGTGTGGCCGTGTAGTGTTATCCTGGCGGAGTACGTGTGGCAACATAGATCTCGCTTCCATGGAATTAGCGTGGTTGAGGTAATTTCGAAACTTAAACACACACAATTCATATCGTCAGTAATTCAATCGCAGCATAACGTTTGTTTTGCAGCTTGGGGCTGGAACATCACTGCCTGGCTTGATTGCTGCAAAAGTAGGTGCAAATGTCATTCTTACTGACGAATCCAACAAACTAGAGGTATAAACAAGGCCTTAAGGTGATTTAATTTTCCATACTCCTTCCAGCCATATACTGTTTCTTACAAGCTTGTAATAGTCAAATTGCAGGTTCTGAACAACATGAAAAGAGTGTGCGACCTAAACAACGTCAAGTGTAAGGTAACTAGGGTTTTTTTTCTAATAATTTGTACATCATCTTCGGGCTAATTACTGTCTTGAAGGTAATGGGGCTTACCTGGGGTGTATGGGACGAATCTATCTTCACTTTGCAACCACAAGTAATCCTTGGTGCTGATGTGTTGTATGATTCAAGTGGTAGGTTATGTGTATAAAATCCATTTTCTCTACTTACATAAGAAGGTGAAGGTCAATTAAAAGTTACCATTGAAATGATTTTGTGACATTTTTTAAAGCCTTTGATAATCTCTTTGCAACTGTGAAATTCCTTCTGGAGAATTCACCTGGATCTGTTTTTATCACAACCTATCACAATAGAAGGTAATATTATTTTCAAGGTTTTTAGATTAGCCACTTGAATACTCTCTTTCTCTCTCTAATTGTCTTTTTATATTTATGAAGTGGGCATCATCTTATTGAGTTTTTAATGGTGAAATGGGGATTGAAGTGTGTGAAGCTTTTAGATGGATTTTCATTCCTGCCATCATGGAAGGCTTCTGGTTTAAGTGGCAACATTCATTTGGTAGAAATTGGTCCAAATGAGTCACAAATGTAACATTTCTTCTAGTATATCATAGACTTGAAACATTTATTTTGGGTAATTTATAGAAAAGTCATTGTGTTTCTGGCTATTTATCCCATAACAATAAAATATATATAAAAAAATAACGATAAAAACCTAAAAAACGAATATTATAGAAAGAGACGTTTATTACATAAAAGGAAAACGCCTTATAAAGATAATAAACTTTATCGTAACTACACATTTAGTCGTTTACCTTTTTTGTTTTTTTTGTTTTATACACATTTAGTCACTTATGTTTTTTTGTACACATATGATCATTAAACTTGTTTTTTCTGTACACATTTAGTCACTTATATTAATGGTCATATGCGTACAAAAATAAAAGTTTAAGATCATGTGTATAGAAAACAAATAAGTTGCATGGTCATATGCGTACAAAAAAAAAAGAGACTAAATGTGTACAAAAAAAAAAATATAACGGTCATATGTGTAAAAAAAAAAAAAAAAAAAAAAAGAAACTAAATGTATATTTACGATAAAATTCATTATCCTTATAAGTCATTTTCCTTATACAAATAAATGTTTGGTGGCCTGTCTTTTTCAGCAATGTTTTTGTCCTTGGAATCCAGCAGAACTATCAACAGAACCATCACTACCCTTTGAAAAAACGTGAAAACGACATAGTTTGTCAACATGGTAATAAAAAAAAATCTAAAAGATGAATGATTTCCATGCATATATACCCTCATGTGGGTGTGGTTCATAGACGTAGTTGATTAGTTGGTATGATAACTAACTGATGGTACATGACTGATATAATTGGAGTATGTTTTAAGAATTAGTTAGAAGACAAAACCATGCTTTTCACCTTTAGGCATTTCATGACCTTTTTCGGTGAATTATTATCAATGTATTGAGGGGACGAACTTTGAAAAAGGTTTTCTTTTGTTAATTCAACTCATGTTCTTAATGTATAACAACTTTTGACATGTTCTTTTATTCAATGTTTGAGTAAAATCATCGTTACGTGTTTTCTACTATTGTTAATTCTTTTATAAGCTAAACCTATGTTACACGTGTAATAATACGAAATTACCCAAAACAAATTAGCATTAATTTGAATTAATCATTTTTGGAATCCTTTACCATAGTTGATTACAATTTAAATAACTATATAGGTTTTCAATATTAATTAGACGTTTGACTAATACATTTTACAGGGATGCAAGGCATACTGATGGCCTTCCAAACAATCAAATGGGCATAAACAATACTTGATATTTTGGATGTAATGACAAGAGAATTTCGTAATTGTTAATGTAAGACCCATTTTCATTTTTGAGATGTTTACTAAGGTAAGTAGAGTTATTACCTTATAGTCGGTGTGGTCTTACATATGAGTTGTTTAGAGATGTGTTAATCTAAAATTATAATTAGCTTAATCAAGTTGTAGAACTTTTCCTTAGCTTTCTAAGCATATAAGGATTGTTAAAAACGGATAAGAAACGAGAAAGTTACAATCGAAAAACTAAGTGAAATTCCAGATTCACACGGGGCGTGCAGATTTCACACGGGGCGTGTGAAATCCTGCAGTGAGCCTTTCCAGAATCACACGGGGCGTGTGGAATTCCACACGGGCCGTGTGAAATCCTGCAGTGAGCCTTTCCAAAATCACACGGGGCGTGTGGAATTCCACACGGGCCGTGTGAAATCCTGCAGTAAGCCTTTCCAGAATCACACGGGGTCGTGTAGATTTCACACGGGGCGTGTGAAATCCTGCAGAAGCAAACAATAGAAGCGGTGGATCCACACGGGTCGTGTAGATTTCACACGGGGCGTGTGACGCGCGCAGAACACTTTTTAAAGTCAAATTTCTTTCATTTTTGGGAAAACCCACTTCGTCCAAAACCTCTCCAAAACCCTAGAAACTTAATCCTAAACCTCTAAACTCGAAATTGAAGTCTATAATTCAAGAATTGAAGCTAGGATTTGATTCCTTACGGTTGAAAGGTAATTCCCTTTGATTTTGACTTCGTTTTAACGGTTGGGTTGTTTGATTTGAGATGGTTCCAGGTGGTTTTGATGAACCACCTGCAACTAGCATGAATTATAGCGAGTTTACTTGGATTAGTGTGTGTAAGGGAGTTCTAATTCGAGACCCAAGCTAGTAAAGTGCTTGTATTGTGTTTTTAGGGTTGTATGAGTCAAAATGGTGAAATTGGAAGCTACAACTAGGATAGTATTACTATCTTTTGATTGTAACTCTCCTCTATGATTCCAATTCCTTGATTGATATGAATATTGAGTATGATTGAGATTTTCTTGAAATTGAGTATTGAGTTTGAGTCATTGTGTTACAGCTAAAGCTAGACAGGAACACACACGAGGTTCGGGAGTTCCACATATCGACTCAACTTCAGGTGAGTGATTTCTTCGTTTTGGGGTTTTTGAAACCCTAACTTTGATTTCGTGATTTCGTTATATATTGTTATATATGTTGATAGTAGATTGTTAGTGGACGCCTTTAGAGTTATTGGTGAGAGTATTGTCGAGTTTCTACGGTTGAATGAGTAGAACCGCGGAATTGGGGATTTCGGTAAATATTGAGTTGATATTTAACGTTTATACTCCTTTTTCCTCTTTTGATTGATACATCTTTGAGATAGATGATATTGAGATGATTGTGGATGTTGAAGAAATGATTTAGACTATGGTGATATAACCAAGTCTAGCGAACAGAAGCCCGATACGCGCAAATTGGGAGTTCCACGTACCAAGCCGATATTAGGTGAGTAGTTATAATTCATTATATATAGTTTGACTATATCTAAATTGAATTATGGTACATGTTAATTGGTTGAGATACTAAGTTGTATAAGTTAAACAAGGTTTAGAATTCACTGTTATATACGAGTACTTGGTTTGAATGAATATATTGAATGACTGAGATAATCATAGAGATTGAGTTAATACATATGTTGTCCATATATGTGTGTTGTATTGATATTGCGGTAGCTTAGAGTTAAAGTGGTTATGTTAATTGTGGATAACAAGAGACGAGTTATAGTCTATACTTGAGCATAAGATCAGAGTATATGCTAGAGTGAGTGACTTAAAGAGTCTTTGAGTTTGATTGCTACAACCATGATAACTGTTATAATTGAGCATAATTAACAGTGAAATGAGTTTATACGAGTATGTAGGATTGAGTTTATGAGTAGTATCGGTTGAGATACTTATTTATTGAGTTGATATTACTACTAATTAGCTGGTGTTTGTAAAGCTAATATGTTTGCAGGTTTCAGAGTTTAGAGAAAGTGAATATTGCTAATGAGACTAGCAAAAAGAATAATGAGAAGAGAGTTTACTAAAAGAGATTGTGGAGTATGATTGAGATTTCTCACTAAGCTTTATAAGCTTACACTTGAGTTGTTTGTTGTTTTGCATGTATCTGTAGCAGTGATAGGGGAAGGCATGTGATAAAGAGAGATAGACAACTCAGAGCATGTCCTTTAGTTGTGTTAGGTTTATTTGTAATGCCTGGTCAAATTTTAAGGACCTTTTGTGTAATTAATGTTTGATAACATCTTGTTTTTCCTGGGTTGAGTGCAAGTATACCCATTTTTAATGTATAATTGTTTGCAAAATTTTGGGTGTACTTTGTATGAGAAACCGGGTGTTACAAGTTGGTATCAGAGCATGGTTTAAGCGAACTAGGTCTTTGAGTGTAGAGTCCTAGACTTGAACCGAGAAGAGAGAGAGCCCCTATCACATGCTTGGAAAAGATACGGCTGCAGATATTAGTGTATGAGTTAAGTATAACTATTCTGTTATATTATTATTTGTTGTTTTCTGTCTGTAAATACAGATATGAAGTCAGATGAAGGATGAGTTGAGAAATTGGTAAGAGCCGGTTGGACCAATAGTGGATGATGAGACGAGATTTTGGCTGATATGAGATATTAACCAACGAGAAGAAAAAAAATTCGGCTAATTATGAGATGTTAACTGAATATGAGATGAGATTCTGTTGATGGCGAATTTCCAGATGATAATGAGATGTTAAGATGAGATCCCGGTCGAGGCAAAATTCTAACTGATGATGAGAAAGAGTTTGAGCATATGTTGAGCATGAGCTAAGAGTTGAGATATGTGAGTGTAGCCGAGTACACTCAAGATTTGAGAACCGCGGTACGCAAGGTTCAACTAATGAGGAGACGAGATTTTGTTGCTATGAGGTATGCAATTAATTTTACTTAACATGTTAGCTGTAACGTGTTACGCGTATTTAATTGTTGATAATACATGTAATAGAATATGTATAAAATATGTAGACACGTAAAAGATCAATTGAGATTACATGTATTAGAGAATTGTGGTTATAAAGTGTAGTAATCGGCATTGAGATGAGAATCTCATGTCCATTTGAAGTAATGTTTGCATATCACCTAACGAGTGCTTTGTGATTGTATATAACTGAGATTATAAGTGGTTGCTTGACGAGTACTTAACAACCTTAGAGAAGTGTGTATAAAGAGTATATACATGGTAAATATATATATATATATATATATATATATATATATATATATATATATATATATATATATATACATATAAGTTTTGATATTGTATATATAGTGTTTGTTGTTTCACAGATGTGACGAGACTTCTATGTACGAGTAAAAGTGGTTGAGACCACATATTCTGTGGGACCACATATCGAGTAAATGTGGTTGAGACCACATATTCTGTGGGACCACATATCGAGTAAAAGTGGTTGAGACCACATATTCTGTGGGACCACATATCGAGTAAATGTGGTTGAGACCACATATTCCGTGGGACCACATAACGAGTAAAAGTGGTTGAGACCACATATTCTGTGGGGCCACATAATGAGTAAATGTGATCGAGACCACATATTCGGTGGGGTCACATATTGAGTAAATGTGATCGAGACCACATATTCGGTGGGGTCACATATTGAGTAAATGTGATCGAGACCACATATTCGGTGGGATCACATATTGAGTAAATGTGATCGAGACCACATATTCGGTGGGGTCACATATTGAGTAAATGTGATCGAGACCACATACTTGGTGGGGTCACATATTGAGTAAATGTGATCGAGACCACATATTCGGTGGGGTCACATATTGAGTAAAGGTGATTGAGACCACAAATTTGGTGGGGTCACATATTGAGTAAAGGTGGTTGAGACTACATATATTGTGGGACCACATAGCGAATAAACGTGGTGGAGACCACATATTCTGTGGGGCCACGTATTGAGTAGTTGAGGTTAAGATCACATATTTTTGTGAGACCACATAACAAGTACCTTGTGGTTGGAGTAATGAAAATTGTTATGACTCAAACAAAAGGAGGAGTTACGGTGAGTCTATATGACTCGAGACCGTAGCGGAGACTCGCTAGAGTTAAAGAGGAGATGGATTCAAATCGGAGAATGGTACGAGGTACCATGATTTGATCAAAGGACGGTATAAGATACCGTAACACAACGTTGATTGGTGAAACCAGAGGATGGTACGGGGTACCATGAGCTGAGGCAGGATGGTGTCGCAGTGTTGTGCTTGCGTGTAGACATGCATGTACTTTATGATGATGTGGAGTAATCAGACATGTACTATCCTTAAGTGTGGATAAATATGAACACAGCGGTAAGCTTACATAGCTTGAAACCTACGGGTTGAGAAGAGGACGAATCAGAGGCCGAATAACAGTACGAGGGTACTGTGAGATAATACAGTGAGTAATACTGTTGAGAAGTGTTACTGTGAGTATGTGAATTTGTCATGTAGTCGTGTTGAGAAAGTGTGAAATTTCTTACATGTTGAACGAGATAGAGTTTTATAAATACATAATGAAAAGATGTGAGTTAAAAGAAGGAGTAAAGTAATTGTGTTCGTGATTGATAGGATTCGTTCCTTAGCAATCAAACCAATTACTGCCAATGAGATAAATACGTGGGTGTCGAGATGACAAAACTATTTATTCGTATGAGACGATGGATATTGGATTTTGCTATAATAATCTGAGTTACTTTCTTGAGATTAATGAATTAATCGGATAATTAGATATGATCTCATTGTAGGGATTTCAGTGTCAAATTTTATTATTTTTGAGCCATGTGTAGAGATTTCGGTGAGTTGTTCATTGGGTGAAAAACCTAAAATGTGTGCTGAGGTGGGAGTAGAGATAAATGAGCTTTTGGAGAAGTTATAATCAGTTGTAGTGATGAGACAACTGAAACGAGTCTTGTGTGACCAAAATGTCGAGAGTTAAATAATAATTTCAATGAAGGCGTGAATGAAACTCGAGATAGTTTCTAATATTCATGAGTTATGTTGATGAGGAGTCAAAAATTGACAGGTTGCAATTAGAGGAGTAAATTGAGAGAGAATAAGTATTGGAATCAGTGGGACCGTTTTCCTTATTGAAGGATGGTACAATGAGAATGTGGCTCGATGTGAGTCATAAATATGAATGTATGCAAATAATGATAGTGATTGGAGTATCACTTGAGGAGTAAGGTGAGATACTTTGATGTCGACGAAGCTACAACGAAGGGTGCGATATAAAAGAGTAAGTACTTGCCTACGTGGCAATGATGATAGCCAATATAGCTATAGAGATCATCTTATGAGACTGATGACGGGCGTTAATTATATTATGAGTAAATGAGATATGACAATATGTACATGTCATATGAGATGACGAAAGGATAATATCATTATCGTAAGTGATGTGTGATTGTGGTGGTGAGATGGTTGTATAGACCATATCTATTCTAAGAGATTCCGAGGACGGAATCTTTTGAAGGAGGAGAGAACTTGTAAGACCCATTTTCATTTTTGAGATGTTTACTAAGGTAAGTAGAGTTATTACCTTATAGTCGGTGTGGTCTTACATATGAGTTGTTTAGAGATGTGTTAATCTAAAATTATAATTAGCTTAATCAAGTTGTAGAACTTTTCCTTAGCTTTCTAAGCATATAAGGATAGTTAAAAACGGATAAGAAACGAGAAAGTTACGATCGAAAAACTAAGTGAAATTCCAGATTCACACGAGGCGTGCAGATTTCACACGGGGCGTGTGAAATCCTGCAGTGAGCCTTTCCAGAATCACACGGGGCGTGTGGAATTCCACACGGGCCGTGTGAAATCCTGCAGTGAGCCTTTCCAGAATCACACGGGGCGTGTGGAATTCCACACGGGCCGTGTGAAATCCTGCAGTAAGCCTTTCCAGAATCACACGGGGTCGTGTAGATTTCACACGGGGCGTGTGAAATCCTGCAGAAGCAAACAATAGAAGCGGTGGATCCACACGGGTCGTGTAGATTTCACACGGGGCGTGTGACGCGCGCAGAACACTTTTTAAAGTCAAATTTCTTTCATTTTTGGGAAAACCCACTTCGTCCAAAACCTCTCCAAAACCCTAGAAACTTAATCCTAAACCTCTAAACTCGAAATTGAAGTCTATAATTCAAGAATTGAAGCTAGGATTTGATTCCTTACGGTTGAAAGGTAATTCCCTTTGATTTTGACTTCGTTTTAACGGTTGGGTTGTTTGATTTGAGATGGTTCCAGGTGGTTTTGATGAACCACCTGCAACTAGCATGAATTATAGCGAGTTTACTTGGATTAGTGTGTGTAAGGGAGTTCTAATTCGAGACCCAAGCTAGTAAAGTGCTTGTATTGTGTTTTTAGGGTTGTATGAGTCAAAATGGTGAAATTGGAAGCTACAACTAGGATAGTATTACTATCTTTTGATTGTAACTCTCCTCTATGATTCCAATTCCTTGATTGATATGAATATTGAGTATGATTGAGATTTTCTTGAAATTGAGTATTGAGTTTGAGTCATTGTGTTACAGCTAAAGCTAGACAGGAACACACACGAGGTTCGGGAGTTCCACATATCGACTCAACTTCAGGTGAGTGATTTCTTCGTTTTGGGGTTTTTGAAACCCTAACTTTGATTTCGTGATTTCGTTATATATTGTTATATATGTTGATAGTAGATTGTTAGTGGACGCCTTTAGAGTTATTGGTGAGAGTATTGTCGAGTTTCTACGGTTGAATGAGTAGAACCGCGGAATTGGGGATTTCGGTAAATATTGAGTTGATATTTAACGTTTATACTCCTTTTTCCTCTTTTGATTGATACATCTTTGAGATAGATGATATTGAGATGATTGTGGATGTTGAAGAAATGATTTAGACTATGGTGATATAACCAAGTCTAGCGAACAGAAGCCCGATACGCGCAAATTGGGAGTTCCACGTACCAAGCCGATATTAGGTGAGTAGTTATAATTCATTATATATAGTTTGACTATATCTAAATTGAATTATGGTACATGTTAATTGGTTGAGATACTAAGTTGTATAAGTTAAACAAGGTTTAGAATTCACTGTTATATACGAGTACTTGGTTTGAATGAATATATTGAATGACTGAGATAATCATAGAGATTGAGTTAATACATATGTTGTCCATATATGTGTGTTGTATTGATATTGCGGTAGCTTAGAGTTAAAGTGGTTATGTTAATTGTGGATAACAAGAGACGAGTTATAGTCTATACTTGAGCATAAGATCAGAGTATATGCTAGAGTGAGTGACTTAAAGAGTCTTTGAGTTTGATTGCTACAACCATGATAACTGTTATAATTGAGCATAATTAACAGTGAAATGAGTTTATACGAGTATGTAGGATTGAGTTTATGAGTAGTATCGGTTGAGATACTTATTTATTGAGTTGATATTACTACTAATTAGCTGGTGTTTGTAAAGCTAATATGTTTGCAGGTTTCAGAGTTTAGAGAAAGTGAATATTGCTAATGAGACTAGCAAAAAGAATAATGAGAAGAGAGTTTACTAAAAGAGATTGTGGAGTATGATTGAGATTTCTCACTAAGCTTTATAAGCTTACACTTGAGTTGTTTGTTGTTTTGCATGTATCTGTAGCAGTGATAGGGGAAGGCATGTGATAAAGAGAGATAGACAACTCAGAGCATGTCCTTTAGTTGTGTTAGGTTTATTTGTAATGCCTGGTCAAATTTTAAGGACCTTTTGTGTAATTAATGTTTGATAACATCTTGTTTTTCCTGGGTTGAGTGCAAGTATACCCATTTTTAATGTATAATTGTTTGCAAAATTTTGGGTGTACTTTGTATGAGAAACCGGGTGTTACAGTTAAGGACCACAACATAGGGTTCAAGTTGCTCTAGCCTAGAACTACGACCGTTGGCCTAGGGATATGGCGAAGATGTCCGATGATTACAGTCATGCACCGCAAAAATGGGCTGTTTTGATCCTTCTGGGTTTTATTTATATATGTAGCGCTCGTACCTAGTAGTAGATGAAACAAAATAGAGCAAATCACTTTAAGTTGCCTTTGGCGTTGACAGGACTGGAACAGGACCGGAATAATGACCATGTTAAATAAGATTAATTGATTAAATTCTAGTCTCTCGTCTACATTCCATCGCTATTCTCTCGTCTACATTCCATTGCTACCCATACTGACACCCCTACCTCGACCCTACCTTAACCTACTCCACACACCGCATTCCCACCTTACCCACCCCATCCCACCCCTACCTCTACCCTCACCCATACCAACACCCACACAACACCCTACCGCACCTTACACCGGCCCAAACCCCCACCCCGCCCAGCTGGAATCCCACCCCACATCACTCCTACCCTACCCCCTACACACATCCACGCCCCCATCCCCACTCACACCCATACCTCAACCTCACATCGCCACTACCCTACATCCATAACTTCACCCCCTCCGCACCTACACCTCAATCCTACCCCACACCACCCCTACCTTACCCTACCCACAACCCACTCCCACTCCCACCTCAACCCACCCCCGCCACACGTACATGCAATGCTGCTTATTTATATTTATAGTATGGTAAATTGATATTAGAAACAATCTACAAATAGAGGACAAACTGGTAATTTTAATGCAATTTTGTGTCTTGTCCGATCACGACCAAACACTACAAATAAAAACTAATTTAGTCTAGTTCAGTTCAGTCCAATCATGTCCATGTACTAAACATTGCCTTCAATGCATTTTTTACATTACCCTTAGGTTTTTTCGTACATTATTTCGGTTATTTGCTTACTTATTTTTACAATAGAACTTATTATTATAAATAGGAGGCTAGTAATCATTTTAGTTCATTATGGACTTGAGAAAATAGCTTTAAAGAACTATCGATTAATTCAATCACACTAAAAGAACAACATTTTTGCTCTTAAGGTGGGCACCTTCTATTTTAAATATTCCAAGTCGCTGTTACATTTGTGTAGTTTGTCTAAAAATCATGCCCATAAAATTCCCACTCTTTGACTTTTAGATTTCACAGAAAATTGACAAGATTCAGTTAGTTCCATCCATACTAACAACTAGTAGCTTAGTGCCTAATAGTTTACTCTTAAGGTGGGCACCTTCTATTTTAATCACTCATCGCTCGTAGTTATGAAAGGACCACAACTGCAAATGATTGTTCTAGAATGACAAGTATTAATGTGCATATATTCACCCTCATATGGTAACGGAAATGAAGCTTATCGTGTAACTTTTAAGCATGTGAAGATCAGCTGACCCAAGCTACCAGTAACCGAGGCAAGCCTGCCAATATAGTTGATAGTTGCGCTTTAGATCTTTATAATCATACGAAGGAGGATATTTGCCTCGGTTGGGTGAACCAAAGCGAATCAATAGATTTAAAGTATCACGAGTCCGAGGCATTCAACCCATTTTATCAGGCTACTTTAGTGGATCAACATGCCAATGACAGATGCTAAGCATGACAGATGTTAAGGCTAGAAATACACCTCGTCGGAGTCACTTGAAACTCTCTAAGAGTCAATATCTGAAGAAGAAAGAAACAAAATAGAAATGGCAAAGGTTCATATGTATCACCACTTGGTAGCTTGATATATGTAATGGTTTGCATTCGATCATATATTGCCCACATTGTAGGAGCCATCAACAGATTTATGTCAAATATGGGAAAGAAGCATAATTGGGAAGGAGTCAAGTGACCGATTTGCTACTTGAAGGGAATCTGGGTTGTTTCCTTATATTTTAAAAGACAAAGGGTCATCCCCGAACGCTTATGTTGACCTATGGGGGTTTTGTGGATTCAAGGAAACCACTACCTGCTATGTGTTCACAATTAGAGAAATAGCCATCAGTTGGTTTTTAAGATTCTAGAAAAGTGTTGCTGTTTCAACTACCGAATCTAAGTATATGACTATGAAAGAAGCTAGCAATGAGCTTAGTTGGTTGAAGAACTTCCTTTAAAAGTTGGGCTTGAACAAGAAGATTGTGTCCTATATTGTGACAACTAGAGCACAATTCACTTAACAAAGACCGGTGTTTTATAACAGGAGAACACACATTAAGATGATGTATCACTTTATCAGAGAACTGATAAGTGAGTCTACGCATAACTTGAAGAAGATCATTGGTTAGAAAAATCCAATAGACATGTTTTCCAAGACAATGATAATGGAGAAGGCGAAACTATGTGCTTTAACCGACCTTCTACAGAAGAAAGGTGAATGCCCAATATATATAGAGAGAAAAAGATAGATTTACAAACTTGGATGATAGTAGGAGGTTGACCAGTCTCCAAGTGGAATATTGTTGAGATTTTAAGTCTAGTCTATAAGGCAAAGTTGCTAAGGAAAGGCTCCTACTAGGAGGGAGAAGTCTCTGTCCTAGCAGAAGATAGAAGTCTCAATTTCTTTATGAAAAGCGAAGTCTCGCCTCCACAAAGAAAAGAAATTTGGCAGAGAATGCTTAGTATGTTAGCTTTGGTGGTGAGCCAGCAAGCGAGGTTTAGAGCGCAACCTTGGTTTGTTGCTATAGCGAGGCTATAGTTGAGAAGGGAAGCGATGCTGTAGAAGTAGAAGGTGTGAAGCCTCAAATGAAACGAAGCTTTGGCTTCGGTGAACCTCCACTTTGACCATCAGTGCGGCAAAAGCAATTTCAGGTATGAACCTCGGTCTCATCTAGTAATCCGGAGAACAAGTTTGGTATGTACAGTCTAAGTTGGTGATGCCATAGGCCCATGGACTTCTAGCCAAAAGAATTTAAGTCAACTGATCTCTATAAGTACATCTTATCGAGTGTAACTTTAATGCGTGTGTTAGATCTCTGTACTCAAGTTTATCAATAAAATCTTTGTAGTTCTACAATGAACATAGCTTGATTCCTCTGATTAAGTGAACCACTTTCGCGTCTCTAATTGCCTAGATGATTGTGTTTGTGTGCGCTTTTCGAAGTGCTTAATTCCTAATAGATTGAAGTGTGTGAAGCTTCTTGATGGATTCTCGTTCCTGCCATCATGGAAGGCTTTTGGTTTAAGTGGCAACATTCATTTGCTAGAAATTGGTCTAAGTGGTGCTGAATATATAATAAAAAGCACGTATTTTATATTCCAAGTTTAGGCGTATTTTACATACCACCATTCTTCTATATAATATTTCTTCTGATATTGAATATATAATAAAAAGCCTTTAAAATGTTCTGATAGACAAACATGATTGACATTCAATCCCTGTTATCATAGTTGTTCTTTAGCATTCTCCAGTTTAATTAACAATATGTTGACCTTTAAAAGCTAGCTCCAAAGACAAATGTAACATTTCTAGTATCATAAACTTGAAAGATTTTTGTAATAAATTTAATACAACCATGCAAAGACGAGGAGCCATGGTGCACTGGGTCCCCTTTATCATACAAACTTGCTACAGCTACCTTAACATATCCATCTCACCACATGAAAAAGTGCACATACGTCTTTATAATCTAGTTTACCACCTTACAGTTCTTTCTGACCTCTTGACCACCTGTAATGCTACTCATCTTGATCATTGACTTTATAAATGCCTTTGTGAATGCATCTTTTGAGCTCGCAAACTTAGATGCCAAATTTTTAGTTTTAGGAAAATCAAGCAAAGCTTTGTCTGAAGAAAATAAAGCCTTTTGCTGAAAGAGGAGTTTGTAGTACGTATTATCAAAACTTGTGGAAGAAGGATCCATTGGAACTCCTGCATTCTTTGCATTGTTGACTGGACAAACACTTTTTAAACTTGCAGCAAATGAGGGCTGGATTGAAGGGTCGACATCCGTTGTAGAATTGAAATTGTGGATTCTGTTTTTAAATGATGAACAATGCGAGAAACCAAGTGTATGCCCACCTAATAATACAATGTGCGTAAACTTCTATAAGCTTGCTGATAATAAATAGTAACATGTTCTTTAACGTGGATGCGTAGTAGGATGAAAGTGTTTGACTATGTGTCACCTATCTAAAATAACACCCTTGAAACAAATGAAAACAATAAGGAACTGTGTGGACCAAAATTAGTATTTTGGATTAAGTTAAAATTAAGGGAAGTATTACATTTATTTTTGAGGCAAATTACAGAAAAGGCAACAAACCCATATTGATTAATAAACCAATGACGACCGAAAAATTACGAAAAACCACTCAAAATACTGAAAATTATAAATAATAATAATAATAACAACAATAATAATAATAATAATATAATAATAATAATAATAATAATAATAATAATAATAATAATAATAATAATAGTAGTAATAGTAGTAATAAATGCTATATTACGATGTTTTTTTTATTCAAGAATGGGAATAAAACTAAATGATTATAATGGAAAATCTGGTTTTGCAGATGCCACATCAGATTACAATGATTTTTAAGAGCCAATCATGTTACAAGTTTGGTCCTGGTGATTACCCAAAATCGCAATGAAATGCAAAACTTAAAGTTGACATTCGTACAATTTCACAATTTAGATTGAACTTATGATTTTAATTAGAGCATAGGGGCAATATACGCAATATAATGGTTTTAATGAGAGAAAAAAATGTGATCCTTTTCGTTATAATTAAAATTAAACCCAATGAGTTTATAGCAATTTGCCTTTTTTTGTGATGAAAAAGGTACAAGCTAGACGGACATATTTGTTAAGTTACCTGAAAGTGCGACTAGGTCATTTAGTGATAAACCTCTTTGAGCAAAGCTTTGTTGGAGTTGAGATATGTTAAAGGTAGGAGCCGGGAGTTGTATGGTTTCACTTGCCTTTGATGTTCTTCCATCTTTTCTTCCTTTAGGCACATCCCATGATGGCCCTCCAGACTGATAATCAAATGCCGAATAAATTACCATTTGATAAATTTTATAATTTATATAACTTTGATGATAAGAAGATTACTTCTTACCAGTACAACTGAATCTCTTGCTGCTAAAGCTAATATATCAGCGCATGAAACTGTCCCCGGGCATGCAGATTCAACTGCTTTTTTAGCATTGTCGATTACATAAAATGCATGCAAAGAAACATTAGGTGGACCGTCTTTTTCAGCTTTGTTGTTGCCCTTCGAATCCAGCAAAACAGAAGCATCACATCCCTTTTAAAAAGATCGAAACGATATAGTTATTCAAGATAGTCAACATGATAATAAAAATGTCTGAAAGATCGATGCATACCCTTATGAAGCAGTCGTGGAAGTGCATCCTTAGCAGAGCCGCAGGGACCTTTTTGTCATTTGTCGCGGCGTCTCTCACTGCCTTTCTGACGAGTGATTCTACATTAGGGCATGTTTTGGCGTAGTAGTTTGAACTTAATGAAGTTCCAAGAGAGAACAATGAGAGAATGAATAGTGAGGCTACCAATGCAGACATGATGGCCATGGTTATATGGTATATTGATGAGCTTTAATGTGGTTTGTTACCCTTATGGATGATCTGCATGGAGTTCATGGCGTTGCTATTTATAGAAAGAGACGGAGATTGAGGGGGGTGGGGTTGAGTGGGGGTGGGTAGGGTGGTTCATGGTTGGTATGATAACTAACTGATGGTTTATTGCTGATCAAATCGATATTGAGTATGTTTGAAGAATTAGTTAGAAAACAAAACCTGGTCTATTCATAGTTCTCACCTTTAGGCAATTCATAACTTTTTTTGGTGAATTATTAACGTATTGAAGGGACTTATTTTCTTAATATATGATTATATTTAAAAAAAAAAGGTTTTCTTTTGTTGGTTGAACCCATGTTCTTGAGGTATAATTACATTTTGAAATGTTTTTTTTGTTGATTCAAAGTTTGAGTAAACACTAAACATCACTGTTACATGCAATTTATTCTCTTGTTGATTCTTTTATAAAGCTAAACCCAGCGTCATATGTGTAATAAACCAAAATTACCCGAAACAATCTACAATGTATTTGAACTTATTGTTTTTGGTGTTAGTCTCTTAACTATCTTAACTTGATCTAAAATCCTTCACCATTTGTTTACAATTTATATAACTATATAGGTTTTAATTATGTTGGTTAAATTTGTACTGGAGTTACAGAATTTTCCAATCTAATCTTTTTTTATGTAGAGGAAGTACGTATGTCTTATGTATATTCGATTGAACATTCAACAATGATGCGACACATACTGAAAATGCCTTCCAAATGATCATTTTTTTTTGCGTATCGTATTTAGACGTGTTTTTGACGTTATATAAGTTGTTTTAACGGCTCGGATTATATAGAACTGACTCCATCCAAATCGCCTAACTAGACTATACAGACCCCTTTCAACAGTGTTAAACCAAATCACCTAATGATAACTTCCATTTTTGCAAGTATTTGATATATTTGCCTTCACTACAAGAAATCCGGGCAATACCGGCGACGCTGTTAGCGGCGACGCCGGGTATTACCGGCGACACCTGGTGATCCGTGTGACATACGATCTCTGCCGTTCATTCTATTTTTAAATCGACGGTCCACAATTGGGCGGGATTTTTTCCCTCCGAGTTTGTCGCCGCTGATGATCAACACTGTCGCCGCTAAAGCCTTGCGAATCAGAATAACCCCTCCTTCCTCAGCTCATTCTGTCTTCACGCAACCATGACTTCTCTTTCGCGAAATCCGTTCCAGGCAACCCTTTGACGATCGATTACGACCATTTTCCCTCACCTCCTTCATTCTCCCACCTCCAACCTTCGTTCCCTCACCTCCACTGTCTCCATTTCCGAAAAAATCAAGTTTTCACTGGCGGTTCAGGGTTTATTGCGGCGGTACAAATCGTTTTCCGGCGACTAGGTAAGATCCAAAGTGATTTCCACCTCCTCCTTCAGTTATTATCGGAAAAACCGGTTAAATTTGTATGCTAAACCGAAGGAATTTGTGTTTGTTTGATCTCCACAGCACCGGAAGTCCCAACTCCGGCCTGTGGCGCCGTTAGCCACCTCTAGCCGCCTCCACTCGCCTGAGACAGTTACCATCACCCTCCAAGTATGCTTTATCAAGCTTTGCTTTATCAAGTTTTGCTAAGTTCTTAATAAAAGTGCTTAATGCTTCTTGAAAGTGCTAATGTTTTTTGAATGTGATTAATACTTAAGTGCTTAATATTTAAGTTCTTAATAAAAGTGCTTAATAAATTTCATATGTGCTTAATGCTTCTAATTGGTTTGATAAGTGCTAAATTGTGCTTAATTGGTTTGATAAGTGCTAAATTGTGTTGATAAGTGCTTAATTGGTTTGATAAGTGCTAAATAATGCTTAATGCTTCATATAAGTGCTTAATTGTTTTGATAGTGTGTGTTAAGTACTTAATTGGTTTTGGAAGTGTTTGTGTTAAGTACTTAATGCCGAAAAAGATGATGGAGGAAACAACGGGGACGAGGGACAAGATGGTGACGGAGGTACCGGCGAAGAGTAAGTTTGGTTTACCCGGTTTTGGGTATTTTGGATGAATTAAACGTAATATTTGGTACTATTTGTTGTTTTTATGTTATTAGACAAACTTTTGTTTTATCCGGTTTTAAACGAATTGTGTAACTGTTTACTAGTTGTTATGTTATTAGACAAACTTTTATGGTGTGTATGTTTATTTTGTTGGTTTATATATATAGGAAATAATTTTGGCTACTAAAAACAGTAAATTGAAAAGGAAAAAAAAAAACCCCTCTTTAGCGGCGACACTTTTAGCGACGACGACCATTACCGTCGTCATTTTGGTGACCGTTGGAAACATTTACCGGCGTCACTATTACCGGCGACAAGTGTTTTACCGGCGACAGGTTTTACCGGCGACAAATGTATTACCGGCGACAATATGCGCAATAGCAACGAAGATTTTGCGGCGACTCAGTACCGGCGACAGATCGCCGCTATTCGTATTACCGGCGACAAATGCTCCTTTTAGCGGCGACACCTGTCGCCGCTATTGATGCCGTTTCTTGTAGTGCTTTATAGTATTCCATTACTTGATAGTTACATTGTTGTATATCCGCCCTGCACCACAAAGTAATATTTACTGCTTTGAATTGAATTTTTTAAATTTTATGTTCCCTAGCTTGTGCCAATCTTGTAGTAATCCGAGTCCCACTTCATAGAATGTCAAATTTCCTCCCCAAATCCCCTTTGTGTGGGTGTATTGAAGGTACTTTTCATCCGATGCAGTCTTCACTTGTAGCCTTTACCCCATTAATGCACCTAGTGACCCAATATACCCAAAACACCCATTTATGTACGTATTTAGTAAATATGCTTCAACCGATTGTCCGATTCAGTCTTCGCTTTGGAGAGTTGATGCCCCAAAACTGTCACTACTATGAATTAAAATGAGCAATGGTTGCTACTATAAATTGATACATAAAATACGGTTTCACAACTCTACTTTAAAGGGTTGGGTTCAACAAGGGACTAAAATTATCCATGGTACCAAGGGACTAATCTCGATCGTCGGAATCAAAATCATCAACGACTAAAAATTAGGTTGTAAATTTTTTATATCAACGTACATGTAGATGATTATAACAAAAAACCCACTTCATTTTTTTAGTTTTTTTAAATTTTCGAAAATATTCTTTTTCAAAAATAAAAACCGAATATACCAAAATTCATAATTTTTTGTCCTCTACAAATAGACATCCATATTGATATACAAAAACTAATTTTTTTTCATAAGTACAGCTCGTAGAGGATTATAACAAAAACCCACTTCATTGTTTTAGTTTTTTTAATTTTTCGACAATATTCTTTTTCAAAAATAAAAACCGAATATACCAAAATTCATAATTTTTTGTCCTCTACAAATAGACATCCATATTGATATACAAAAAATAATTTTTTTCATAAGTACAGCTAGTCTAGATTCATAATGTGAATCTAAACTGTAAAAATTTGAATATTAGTAATTATTTTACTTTTAAAACTTTTACTACTTCAATATTATAACCATTTATAAGTAATTAACGTGATTCACAAGTGGATTTACTCATATTTACACGAAAATTTACTCATATTCACATATCAATATCATATAGTATTGAGAATTTACTTAAAAGTTTTTTACTATTTCAACATTTTAACAATTTATAATGAATTTACTCTGATTCACAAATGAATTTACTTACATTTACACAAAAAATTTACTCAGATTCACATATGAATATCATATGGTATTTTAAATATACTCTGAAATATGAATTTGATTAATTTACTTAGAAAATTTTTAATACTTCAACATTTTAATCATTTATAATGAATTTACTATGATTCATAAGGTAATTCCATTTACATTCACACAAAAAGCTATTCATATTCACATGACAATATTATATGTCATTGTGAATGCCAACAGTGAATAACAGAATAACAGTTCAGATTCACATGTGAATCTCAACTAGCGGAAAATTTGAATCTGAAGTGTAAAAATTTGAATATGAGTAATTATTTTACTTTTAAAACTTTTACTACTTCAATATTATAACCATTTATAAGTAATATACTTTATTCACAAGTGGAATTACTCATATTTACATGAAAACTTATTCATATTCACATATCAAAATCATATAATATTGAGAATTTACTTAGAAGTTTTTTTACTACTTCAACATTTTAACCATTTATAATGATTTTACTCTGATTCACACTATAAATAATTTACATTCACACAACAATTTATTTAGATTCACATATCAATATCATATGGTCTTTTAAATATACTTTAAATATGAATATGATTAATTTAGTTAGAAAAATTTTAACAATTCAATATCTTAATCAATTATAATGAATATACTATGATTCATAAAGTTAATTCCATTCACATTCATATAAAAATTTATTCAGATTCAGATGACAATATCATATGCCATTGTTAATGTCAAAAGTGAACATAATAACAGTTCAGATTCACATGTGAATCTCAACTAGCGGAAATTTCGAAAAAAAATCATTTTTTGTATATCAATATGGATCTCTATTTGTAGAGGATAAAAAGTTATAAATTTCTATATATTCAGATTTTTTTTTCGATAAAAAATAAGCCCTAAAAACTAAAAAAACGAAGTGGGTTTTTTTATAATCCGGTAGATGCACGTCCACCGTAAAGTGTACAATCGTGTTGATGAGATTAGTCCCTTGGTACCATGGTTTATATTAGTCCCTTGTTGAACTTTTGCCCTACTTTATAATGGGGTTTCCTATTCGGTAAAGTACGGTTGCAAACCGTATTCTATAATTATCATAAAGTACGGATGCTTAATAGACAACCGTATTCCTTATAAATACTTATGACACACTTTTTTAAAAGTAACTATACTCTTTAATGGAGCACATATAATACTATTTAATTAAAACGAGTGGGACCCCGTGCTCCGCACGGGTCCGTTTTCTTCTCTTATAAATGTGAGCGAGTCTTTAAGGAGAAGACATTTGGGGCCGATCTGTCATAGACGTCAGTTGTACTAAAAAAACTGAGATGATATCTGCCCAAACGTTGATTACCCAAAACCAAAAAACCATAAGTTACATAACATCATATTTTAATTTTAAAAAGAGGTTAAGAATTTTTTTTTTGGTTTCGTAACCTTACCTAAGCTAAACCAGAACTCAGGTGAATATAAACAGTCTGTGGATGGTTGATAGTTCTAGAAGATCCAATTTTTGCATATTTGCTGAATGTGGAAAGTATCCAGAAGTTATAGATCTCTTAATTGCTTCCAAGTCCCCGGGTTTTGAGAGTAATTCGATTTCAACCCTTTCCAATAACCCCTCCAATTGATCCTTGTGCACGTTTGATACTCCTAACCTGAATGTAATTCTCATAGCACCACTGTGTAGAAAAGTTCGTTTCCTTCCACCAACTATAAACCTGAAAAACAAATCATAATTTCAGAAACAACAACAAAAAAACCTTTCTATAACAAAGTCACCAAAAAAATTAAATAAAAATCAACCTTAAGAAGCGCGATATGACTAAAATGTCCCCGTCTCCTGGTGGTTGGGTGAGATGGATTTGAAGAGCTGTGACTATTGCTGCATCTAGGTAATCGGCTTCTCGTGCTTTCATGTAATTTATTTCAACGGGGATCCGTCTTCCTGGAATTTTAAAAATCGGGGCCGAGTCCAAATAGTAACCGAATTTTTCTGCGTCAAGAGTTGCACTTGAGATAAGTAACTTGAGGCCGGGCCGAAATCTCGCAATATGCTAACCAAAAAAAAGTTTATTTGGATCAAAATTTAAAACAATTAATTTTTTAATCATGAACTGTTAAAAAATGAGACTTTAGGCTTGCTTACCTTATACAAACCAAACAAAATATTAGTTGATAATGTCCTTTCGTGAGCCTCGTCCACCATCACCATGCTGTTTTTAAGGTAAAAATATGGTTATGTTTTGTGTATATATATATATATATATATATATATATATATATATATATATATATATATATATATATATATATATATATATATATAATAGTAACTTAGTGAGGAAAAAATACCTTTAAGTTGGAGGATCGGGTTCACCGAGAAATTCACGTAGTAGCATGCCATCTGTCATGTATTTGAGGACTGTTTTGTCCGATGTAAAGTCTTCAAAGTGTATATAATAGCCAACCTGAAATCATAAATTTTTGACTTGTTGTATTGAGAAAAAGCATAAAAGATAATCTCCAGCCACATAAAACTGGATAACGGTTAAAAAAATAATTTCTAAGTAAAAACAATAAGTACCACTTATTTCTCATCAAAGGATACGCTATGATAAGCAAATGGCACCATCAATAAAAAAGGATATTCACTATTAGCAAGGACCAGGACATCACTTCCATTGTAGAGTACCACATAACTGTCTTTAATTCTGGTTGTGAGTGCCTTCTCTGTCAGTGGTATAAATAATCCAAGAATTCAGAGGTAATCACTATTACTTTGATAAATACAAAACCAAAAAGATGCCGGATTTGACATACTAAACAAAATACTTGTGTTTACCTTGTCAACCTTTTATTGTAAGGCTTGAAGCAAAACAAACTACAGGGAGCTTCTTCTAGAAATATGAAAGGTCGTTGCAGGATCATGATGAATCCGGGGTAAGTCAAATATGCGAAACTTTTTAAATCTTGCACCTTTACCAAACCTACAGTTCTATTTAAACCAATGTCTAATATCCCAAGTCCAAAGTACAATGCCTTAATAAAAAGAAATAAAAAGAACATTGTCATAATAGATAGAAAGAAATGAAAATGTAATGCTACTATAGAAAAATAAATGAAAGTATGTCGCCTTAAATAAAAATTTACTGAACATCTATTCATTTGTTACCTTATGTAGCAACTTTTCATGCCACCACATGTAATTGTATCTTTCTGCTCTGCTTTGTGTAACTTCCTTTTTTGATCAAACTTGCTAAAAAATGAAGATCATAAAAACATAGACAAATTATTAAACATTCTGAATAAATTACGCATGGAGTTGTTGCACGAAAACTGATTCTAACTACGTATCCATAAGTTTTAGTTATTTGATTATCTAATTCTGATTCTTATATTCACAATAATACTTTGAAAATTTAGGTCCAAATAACCCCTAATACCATTCCCTTTATCCCATGCAAATTTCAAGAATTAATATAAATGTATATTTAAATTGGTAATGCAAGCAAAAACAAAATTATAATTAATAATATTTTTAGCTTTACAATGACTCTGTATGCATGAAAAAAGGTTGGCTGACCTATGTGGGACAAAACAAAAAGTACATTGCTATTCTTTGACATTTTAACAATACAAAAAATATAACACATATAATGGAAATAAAAAGGCTAACCGTACATTAGGGGCAACTGGGACAATTTTTGCAACAGCCTTTTTGCATGCTATCAATTTTTCCATCAAAAATAAAACACATTATCAAATTTTAGTAAATTGAGATTGTTGATTTTAAATCAATATTTTTTTCTTGTTATAATTTATATGATCAAACCTTGAGAAAGTGAGATCACTCGCAAGTGGATGAGGGAATACTGCAACAGGTGGTGATGTGATTAGCCTTTTATGAGCACCTAAAAATGTAAACATTTAGTTATAGAATTCTGAACTGTAAATATTAGTAACAGAATAAGAAAATAAATAGATAAATAAATAAATAAAAATGTATTACTTGCTATAGCAGCAAGGGTCATCTCATCAGAGTATACACCATCACTAAGTTGTGACACTACACCGTGTTTATCAGTTCTGAAATCATCTGCATGCATCTGTAAAAAGAAAAAAGAAAAAAAATGTTGTATAAGTAAATAAATAAATTGAAAATTTTATTAAGAATCAAAGGCGGTCAAAGGTTCTTGCCATCATGCATCCACCCCAAAGAAAGAATGTCGTTCCACCAATTGCAAATCCCATCGAACATGGCTGTAAGTAAAATGATGTTTAGCAATGTACTTTTGTTTATTTGTGCATTATAACATCCTACTTTCATGCTTTTTAATTTCTTATTAAGACATTGCACCATAAAAAAACTACTAATCCTTGTTTTTTAATTTTTTTTTCTTGTAAGCACATTATACTTTGAAGATTGCACAAAGTACAAAAGTACAATATTGTAATAAGACGAAATGGAAGTACAATGTTATAACAAACAAATAACCAAAACTATGTTGGTGTTTCTTAAGTTAAGTCAAAAAGGAAAACAAAATCGTATATAGATGTCCAGATTAAGTGCTTAACCCATTGAGCCCATCAAGTCAAAATGAAACGGATCCTCAAATTACTAAAAGGGATTCAAAATTACCTCTTCGCCCTTCTTGACAAGCCTTATTCTCCTAATATTTAGACGGATTGAAGCGTAAAACTTTAAAGCAAGGCATTTCCACCACAAGTCAGTTTAGAGGGTGCACCAAATCCAAAAGTAGCTAGTTTTCACCTTATCCTTGTTTTTGGGCTAAATCTTTTTTAGACATACCCTCTTCACCTGAATCGCTTCCATCAGACTTTGATTTCTTTTTACCTAAAATTCAAAGATGTTGTACTGATAAGCTCATTACCAACAAAGAAAGTACAAGGAAAACAAAATCATAATCCATTAGTCCATGTAGGAATGACTAACACCTTTGGTAGAGAAATTACTGATCATCCAAGTAAACATATCTCCTTCGTCTTTGTAGGTTTATCTCCTGGAATTCTTTCAAATTCTAGGAAATAAAATAAAAATAAATGATCAGGCTAAATCTCTACTACTCTTTACTTTCATGTCCAAATAAAAATGTCAAGGATCACCGGAAATATTCCCCAGCGACATGGCTGATCAGGTATAAACAACAAAAATGCAACCGGAGTTTATCTCAAAGGATTATCAACACCAGGGTTTGTCTACAGATGATTAATTTCAAAGGATTATCGTCGCTTGGGCCTTCATATCATACCACAATGATTAATTTCAAATTTTAACACAAACAGAAATAAATAAAAAAACGGAGCAACATAAACATACACAATACACATCAGGACTCAATTCAACTCCAGTCGATTCGATTCCTCCAAATAAAGTCAGAAACATAACAGAAGAATCACAGACTTAGACGCACTAATATTTAATTCAAACATCAAAGAAATTAAGTTTTGGAATATAATTTGACTTTTAAAGTATAATGACATTTGACTTCATAATCTTTATCTGCCTATAGCTCTAACCCACTTTCAGTCATTGATTTGAAGCCTAATAAAGATTTATGAAGCCATTAAGGAAAAAAACAAATATTAAATTGATTGTTTTGGAATTTTTTGTTAAACTAAGTAGTCAGAAGTATGTGACAGTTCTTATCATTATAGTGTTCTTTTCCATATATTTTGTTTTGTGTATAATTTGTTTCTCAAGTCTTTATGCTATAAATCTGTAGTTATAAATACATCTCATGGTCATAATCACATCATTATGCATTGATCATCAAAATTATCAGAGTATTGAAGCATATTATAGTTATGCCACTTACCTCCCTTTGTGCAGAAATGAATTGCCCTGTCAAATCCCGTAAAACATCTAACAAATCAGAGAATGCAACCTTCCCATTACCAGCAGAATCATAAACCTTAAATATGACTGCAAAAAAGAGAGTGAATTCCATTTTCAATGAGTAAAAGGGAATAATCATAGTATTAAAAGGAAGGCAATTACATTCGACTTTATGTTGTAAGGTAGCACGGGAACTAAACGCAGATAAAAATGCCACAAATTCCTTAAAATTCAGCCCATCAATCATCCTGAATAATCGCTGAGAAAGAGAAAATTGGGAATTAAGAGTAATAAGCAAAACACAAACTCTGATGAGTTACGTGCAATTATGAAAAACTATAGCATTTTGAACTAACAATTGAATAGTAAGATCAACTCAAATGAACCTGAGAGAGGAGATTGACGGAAAATTCCGGCACCGAAAGGAATTCGTCAGCAGAGATGAACCCACTACTGTTACGATCCAACTGACAGAACCTTTGGTACAAGGAAAGTATCTGTTGTTGCAAAACTAAAATCAATTACACATAAAAAATTCAATTTAGACAATATCAGAACAACGTAGTTCCAGGTTCTCAACTCCTTAATCGCATGGAGTTTTAAGAAAAAACCCCAAATTACTTGATCGGTGAAATCGCCTACGGAATCGGCAGCCACTAACCAGTCGCTCGCTCGATGCCGCAAAATGACGTTGAAGCCACAAGATGTCTTCTTCTCCTTCCTCGGCTGCTCAGAGACGGTGCCTGAACCACGACTGTGTGTGTGGTGTGTGTCGATCTCGCCTCTCCCGACTCCCCTTCTTCTTTCCATCGCGGTCGTGACGGTGCTTCCTTAAAACCCAAAAACTGAAGATGGTGAAGCGGTGCTTACCGAATATGGATCCATAAACAAAAGCCGGATCCGCGTGTCACAAGTCATAAAAAAAACGTACATCCCATGTCAAAAAATGACGCAAATTAATTAATAGATAAATAACGCACTCCTTATAAATTGTTATTAAATAGAGTTTCTTATTAAACAACAATATTTTTAAAAGAATATTACTAATAATAAAGCACTTAGAGTATGGTCTCTATAAAGAACATGTACTTATAATTAATTTGTATTTGTAAATCTTTCATGAACAAACCATACGTATATTCATATCAAAATATAAACATAATCAAGCATGTAATGAGTAATATCAAATTCAAACATAATTTGCAATACATTTAATGTTTCCGATCCTATTCAACAACAATCAAATATATAAAAATAAATCCATTCGGTATATGTCCAACTCTAATTGCATATAAACAGCTGCGGTACGATATAAGACGGGCAAAATACTTGGAAGTTGTAACCGAGGGGAAGAAAAAAGTGACAAATACAAATGTGCAAATAAGAAAAAAAAGGGTTAAATGCAAGATATATCAACATACCTTAAGTTATTTGTTTATAATAGCATCCTACTTTCAGTTTTTCCTATTACAAAATGATACATCTCCTACTCAGAGTCTTATTATACTATTTCAAACATTTAAATGATACATTTGCCAATCATATTGTTATTATATTTTATCTGATGTTAGACTAGATCACACATTTACGCTGACATAGGTTTACAAATTCCAATGCTCTTATCCTGCAATTCTACAATAGTTAAATTTATATGAAGATGCTACCATTATCCCAATCAGTGGTTTCCCAACCTTGCCTTTTTTTGCTCAAAGAAGTTATGGGGCAGTCCAAGGTTTTGCTCTTAAAAAAGGTTAATGGTTTTATATGCTTACTATAGGGGCAATCCCAACAAAACATTTTGTATATGAAATATGAAAACGAAAGAATGCAAATAGAAAGACTTTTTCATGTATTTGCTTTTACATGTTATACGATTAATTATAGAAAACAAAGAGTTTTGACGTACAAGGAGATGAAGCATGTATTTGTTATGAGTGGCAAAGTTTTCAGAGGGTCACTTGACTCGAATATTTACTCTCAAACCTTGAATCAATGTAACAATGCTTTCATTCAACGTACAATCGGGAAATGGTTTTTTGTTATTCAAAATATTTTATGTACAAATTAAAATTAAAATTATTATAATTAATAGAACAAAGTGTTTAACTCAATAGAAACGCGTAAAAGTAAAAAAAAATTCCTTATTTTATTGGGTATTCATTTTATCGACTTAATAAGAACTCAAACATCCATCTCATGACATAATAGCCACACTCCCATCCTAAAGGTTATTGGATGCACTAAAAATATTCATTTGAGAATTTGTTGGTTGCATTATGTGTGTGTGTGTGTACAACTTAAGAGGACTTTTTGCATGCGTGTCTCAATGAAAAGACATATATGTCATGTGGAATGCTTAATTGAGCCTGTGGGAGGTCTTCGTTTTCTGACATGGTGCTCAATTAAGTGAGCACTTTGCTTGTTTGTTGTTAGGATTTAGCTTTGGATGTGTAATGTCAGCTTTTGATCTTCTAGCTGCATTGAGCTGATGTTTTTTTGTGTGTGTAAATGATGTATCTTGAATTCGTCTATATCAAGTTTATACACAAGCAAAATCCGCAACACCAAATATATGTTCTCAGCATCAAAATATCTCATGACGAGTGCACATAACAAAATTTTAAGATAATTACAAAATTGTTTTTAAAATACATCAACATACGAACATAATTGAACTTATTTTTCTTGGTGAGCGATTCTCAGCACCAAAGATAGTTTCATTGTTATTTAGATATGTTCCATAAGTAATCTATTACATATGACTTATACAAATTTATTGTTTCATATAATCCTCATGGTCTTTCTTTTCTTCTTCAATAGCTTCCATTGGATTTCTATACAAATTCGCCAACACATTCTCATCCTAAACTTGTTGATTTAGACATAAAATAGTGAAATATCTTTTATCATTTTCAATAGTCTTCACATGTTCAACTTTTCTTGCTCAAGTCGGTTGATCAAGTTGGAATAAAATTCGTTTGCATATGAAGCTATCTTATATTGTCATTTGTTTTGTCAAACTTCATTTTTGAACATACATAAAGTTCCTTTTCGATTTTTTTGTTGGTGAGGTTTGGTAGATATGATTTGTTGGTAGAGGATGAGGATGATGAAGCCATCAAAAAGAGTCGTCATTACAAATTTTTAAGAGAAAATTTGTTGTGAGGGTGAGAAATCGTATAATACTAGGTAAGTGTATCTTTTAAAGTCATTGTGTATATTTGCAATTGTATTCAGTATTCACTGCAAGGTGTGAATGTCAATGCCATAATTAAGATATGAAGTATTACGATGGGAAGATGATGATGATGATAATAATAATAATAATAATAATAACAACATTATTATGTATGTGTATTTTTTAAAGTCATTACATATATTTGCAATTATATTCACTGCAAGATGTGAATGTCAATGTCATAATTACGTTATATGTAGTATTACGATGGGAAGATAATAATAATAATAATAATAATAATAATAATAATAATAATAATAATAATGAATCATAACCATGCATATTGTATTGGAAACCCAAAAGACTCTAAAACGTCTTTTCGTGTCATGCATTTTACGTCATATCAATTTTATTAGATTTTCACACACACACACACACACACACACACATATATATATATATATATATATATATATATATATATATATATATATATATATATATATATATATATATGTATGTATATATATATATGCCTTCTGATAGTCTAATATAAATACACAAAAAATGCTTTTTCTCTAAAATTAAGTTGTTTCTACAGTGTTTTATGTAAGCGGTGTCATGATGCTGAGCATGAACAAGCTACTAATAATAAGCCTAGACTTGGAGAAACTTGGCAGTTTATTGTGTTTAATTAAAATATTTCAAATAAAGAATTTTCACTTTCTTTTATTGAACTTTTTTAATAAATATTTAATTTATGTATCAAAAGTTATACTTACAAGTGACCATCATTAAGAAGCACAAAAAGGCTGGATGCATGAAATAGCAACATACTTCTTGGTGCTGTCAGTTTCATAAGTTTCTCTTCTTCTGTTTGTTGGTGCATATGCATGTAGACAGAAAAAGAAAAGACCTCATACACAATTGAAACTCTATAACAGAAAGAAAATTGGATGTGCACAATGCCACTTTATTCAATCCATATGTAGTTTAATAAATTGAATAAATAGAAAAGCCTAGATCTCACAAAGAATCCCAAAGCTAAAATATTTACAGTTCATGCGACAAAATTGCGGGTACCAGAATTAATTGCAAAACAGAACTCTCGGACCAAAGCTGTAATAATCAGCCATACTTGGACACAAAAAATGTATTTTACTATATAATTTAAAGTGTAGTTTGCATTTTTTATATATTTTGTTTATATATTATTTTAGAGCGCTAGCAAGGAGGTGGGAAGGACAAGCTCCCAAGTAAGTCGGCTATAAAAATGTTATTTGGAAAAATTATGTGTATGTAGTTGTTTTAATCTGATCATATATGAATTAGCTATCAAGGCTTGAATATATTTCAATTCACAAAATGCATAGCTTCTCTTGGCGTCTGTATTTGAAAAGATTGTGACCAAAATCTATACAAACTTGAAATAGCACTAGGTCTTTGTTTTTAAATTAAAACAAAACCTAAGCATGTATTTGATCCTGAATAGCTTTAGTATTGAATTGTTCAATTTTGTTAGGTTCAGTTTTTATTCTTGTTAGACCCTTGGATAAAACCCAGTTAATTCCTAAAGCAAATCATGAAAGCAATTGTATATATATATTTGACATGTTTGTTTATTCATATTAAAATCAAACACTAGGTTACTTAAAGGGTAAAAGCAATAGTAGTGCTTATAACTCGTTTTACACTTGCATGTCTCGTTTTATTAGAAACATTAATGTTATAGATAAAGACATCTTACTTTTGAAGGTTTCTTATTAAAACGTTATACTACGAAAAAATACTCAAGGATAGCATTGTACTTTCAACTTTTCTCCTCCGCTTTTCTTCCAATAAAAACCGATTTGCTGACCTTTCTTTTCCTGTTCTCCTGCTCGTGCTTCCGTCATGTTACCGACTGTTTTTTCGTGATTCATCAATAAACGCTGAGCAAGTCTCTGATAACTTAACACGCGTCCTGGTGCTGCTGCTTACTGCTCCCTTTTAGGGTTCGTGGAGGGTAGAAATTGGCCCCGTCACAAATCGATTTCCTTGTTATTCCTTGCTGAATCTTTGCGATTTACAAAACTAGGCCTTCAGATTAAATACCGTCGTCTGCCTTCACGAATCAGTTGTTGATCAATTGTGGTATTTCACACTAAATCATACAGGTACACATCTTTATATGGCCTTTAATGTTGATGAATTGTGGTTTGAGGTGTCTTCATTGGATGCCTTAATAGAAACTCGATTCTTCAAACCACAAAGATGGGGGTGATTTTGAAAAATCCCATGTTTCACGTGCTCTATTTTATTAGAATTAGAGAAAAGAAATTGCTTAATTAGTTTTGAATGATAGTGGGGTCTTCTTACGCAAACAGATCTATGTTATGTGGTTTTTGACATGGAATTTTGTTTCTTTTAATCTTTTTTTTTTTTTTGTTTCGGGCTTAGGAATAAACAATAAGCAAACTTCTAAATTGCCTTTGCTGGCTTTAGAACGATACTAATTGCACTTCTTAATATATGTCACATGGAAATTTCAAATACCTATTAACACAATGTTAAAAGACAATTTTTCTGATTTTATAAACATACAACAATATAGAAGACAGGCGATTCTAATATGGAAAGAGAAGCGAATTAAAAAGAAAAAAGAATACAGAAGGCAGGCTATTTTAAGGTGGAAAGATAAGAAAATTAAATACATAAATCTAAATATCTAATAAAAGCAGTTTAAGTGACTCCAATATTCACACTTTAAATTCAAATGGGTCGATAAAGGTGAGATTTGGATATTCATCACATCTGATTCTATATTGTAGAGTTGATTATGTCATGTTGGACCTGATTACGGTAGAACAGGACCAGAGCAAAATTTCCATCTTTTAAGAACCTTTCTAGATATCGATGAGTTTGTTTTGAAAAGGGATTCAAAATCCAAATAATAAGTTTTTCTCCTCTGGTATGTCACGAATCATGTTGAATGTTTGTTTAATCCAAAACATTGGAAGTTTAGAATTACTTTAATTAGAAATGTTAGATTGTCTTGTTGTGTGGCGGGCCATATTAAGGTCAAGGTCGGGGATGCGGGTCAAGATATTCAAGAGACGATGGATATTTTGGTGGAAAACAGGCTTGACCCGGGTTCGGAGGAATACAGGTTTATTAGATATAATATTTTATACGGTGGAAATTTTATGAGGTATGTGGTTTTACTATATTGTCCTTGTTATGATGCTACAGTCTCTCAGTATCTTGATTTGTTGTGTTGTTTGTAGATGTGAAGAGTGGTGTCGCTTACCTGTCATAACGCCATGTAGGCATCTTTTATGTCTGGAGTATGTTGCGTTAAATAATGAAAAGTGTACGTTTCCTGGATGTGAGAATTTATATGAAATGCAAAGTCCTGAAACTTTTGTTCCAAAAGATTTGATTGAATTACAACCTTCGTATAAACAGGTATCATTTTCTGTTTTGAATGCAAGAAATAGCAATGTACTTTCGTCTATTTCTTATTACAACATTGTAATTGAAAAATCTACCGAATATCGCGATAGGAAGTAATTTTTAACGTTATAATCGGCAGATTTTTGGAAGTTTAATATCCTATTAAGAAAAAGACCAAAGTGCAATGACTTGATGAGAAAAAAACTCATAAGTATAATGCTATAATAAAGTAAGATCTATAATAGTTTTCTATTTCTTGCATTTAGTCCTATGAAAAAAACTTAAAGTACGATGCTATAATTGGCTAGATTTACCAATTTACTATCTTTTAATAAGAAAATATTTCAAGTACAATGTTGTAATAAACGAATAAATTGAAGTAGAATTCTGTAATACATAAATAACTGAAAGTACGTTGCTATTTTTTGCATTTAGTCCTTCAATTTGTCACCATTTTTTTTGAATTATGTCACTGTCATCATATAGGACGACTGGAATCCCGATTGGCAGTCGACATCCAGCAGTAAAGTTTCATATCTTGTGAAAAGATTTGCAGGAAGCTAATAAAATAACAGACAATTGCCACAATGAGAACCATGATGGAAAAGACGTTAATGCCCTGTTTCTGCCTTTTGACAAAAGCATGGCTTCAGTTAGATCTACCAACGGGTCTGTAGAGAAAGTTTAATATTTTATCAGAGTTTCTTGAGCACATACATGTAATCGAACAGCAGGTAATTCTTAAATTTTCTATTGACTAAATACAATTTAATGTTAAATTTTGGTAGATTATGCTAAATTTATGGATTTGTTCTACAGTTAATGATTGCTGGTATCAAATTTGTGGGAATGTACAGTCCAATGCAACCTAAATATTCCAAGGGTAAACCGGGAAATGAAGAATTAAATGCAATAGTTGTTTCTTGTTATCCTATTTACAATAGGACAATGGTATGCCTTCTGATGATTTATTACCAATTAAATGGTTAACAACAGGAAACATAACTGAAAACCAAGGGTCAAGGATGCCATTTTTTCTTTGAGACCGCATATTCATGGGATCCAACTCTCCAACTCCTTGTTTAGATTGTGAAGACGAGTTATGTCATATCTACTACATAACACACACCATATCTTAAATTTTCAAATAGAATTAAGATTTTGTAAGACAAAATAAGTAATATCACTAAATAACAACGTACTTTTAACTGTCACGGCCAAAAGCCTACTAGTATATATATTATATAAGCAAAGAAGGCTTTTATTTAGACAAGGACACCTGGCATATTCTACTAAACTTTGATATAATAAAAAAAACCCAGATGCTAACGTCGTTAAACCCATATGCTAACGTCTTTAATTATAAAGAAAATAGCAAAGAAGGCTTTTATTTAGACAAGGACACCTGGCATATTCTACTAAACTTTGATATAATAAAAAAAACCCAGATGCTAACGTCGTTAAACCCATATGCTAACGTCTTTAATTATAAAGAAAATAGCAAAGAAGGCTTTTATTTAGACAAGGACACCTGGCATATTCTACTAAACTTTGATATAATAAAAAAACCCAGATGCTAACGTCGTTAAACCCATATGCTAACGTCTTTAATTGTAGAGAAAATACACGTGACATGGTTTGCTGAAGAGAGATAGGAAGCCATCTGCAAACCTTTCTTGCTGGAGAAGATGCCATTTGGTTAGCTACGTGTATTCTTCTCCTGCACCACCGCCACTCTCGACCACTAAGAAAATAACACATCACTATTTCCACCATGTTTTGAGTGGATTATTTTCTCTTTCTTTCTACTCTAGACTTCTTGTACGACCCCCTACCTCCACCACCGCTTCAGTTTCTATACGACGACACGTTCTTTCTCCTCCTCTCAGATTGCAAGACCCTTTCCTCCACCGTAGACACCTCCGCCGTAGACACTTGTTTCAAAACTTGGGACACCTGCCTCCTCCTCATTCTCTCCCGGGACACGCGTATACCAAGTTAGACTTCCCCAATACACCGAATGCTTCACTCATCGTCTCTTTCTCATTATCTCGTAGGCCAAAGTTACCATCTCTATCATAAATACATAGCTCTCCAATCTCTCGAAACTTACCCTATTCCGTCTTCTCTGAAGAATCACTCTCTGGTAGTGATTTTTTTCACGATATGAGCTATCATTTGTGGATCATTTGATGTTTTGGAGCCGGCTGTGTAATCAATTTCATCATATCAAGGTAAAATCGATTTCATCATATCAAGGTAAAATCGCAGCTTAAAATTCTAACGTCTTGATTTTTCCCCTGATTACGTTAGGTTTTATTCTGGATTAATTCAGGTACATAACCATCACTTATTCTATTCAACTCTCTCTAGAAAAGCCATGCATCCTAGGAATTGACGGACACAATGATCGTTCTTTCTAATCGCCAAAAAGAAGAGGCGGAGTATGTGACAAGTTGGGTTGTGCTTTCTGCTCTTGAACCTGGGTTTGTTGCTCTGATAGAGGATATCAACTATAGCCATGTCATTCAGTGTGGCTTGCAATGTCTTACTTATGAAGATGATAAGGTTTCCATTTTCTTGTATATAGATATGAAAGGTTCCTCTCTTAATGAGAGTTCATCGAAGTTTCGAGATCCGTCGCATGTGTACTTTTCAGTCTTAGTCGAGCATCAATGGAAGTGACACTTTCTTCTTTTGAGATCAGACCGTGAAACTGACCAGGTATGATTCATGAATTATTATTTTATATACCTAGGTCAACGATACTAGAATCAACTATAACTTTGAGCGCATTTAACAATTCCATTCCTCAAACACTCATTATAAGACGTATAACCCCTTTCGCAACTCTCTAAATCAAGAACATAGCACAAAAATCTATCTCTAACGAGTTATTTTTGTTGGTGCTTTGATTATGTCGTGAATCGTATTCTAGAATATCTTCAGGCATGTTAATATTATTTACTTTAATATGACCGAAGATTCATAGGTTGTTGAGTTGCTGCTATTTCTTTAGATGTTGTTATGAATGGATGGAAATAAGCTTCCTGAATAATAAGTCTAAGATAAATCAATTAATTATCAAATTAAATTCATTTCCTTATAGTTGTGAGGGATTAATTATTAAAACATTAAATGAGGATGCTGTATATGAGTTTGAAAATGGTCAATCACCGGCTCTAAATGCAGAAATTCATAGCAATTAGATGTTCAAAAACCCTGCTTCCAAGTTGTAGTGGACGAGTCCATTGATGCAAAATCAAGGTAATTCTTTTTCCGAATATCGAATGTTTTGATTAGAATAATTTGTTTCTCGTTGGTAATCTAAAAAATTTGTAATGTTTAACTGGATTGAGCTCTTCAAAAGGGTTAGCAACTTCCATAAATTACTATCATCTTCATGTTGCTACTTTGAATTTATGCTTGAGTGAGTTTTTTATATAATCGGCTTTTTGGGATGACTTTCAAGATTAAGCCATGTTTAAAATCATAGCTTCTATGCACTTTGACCATTTTGTTATCAGAGTACCTTTACTTTTGCCAAGCCAATATTTAACCTTGTTAGTTGAGCATGTTTTACAACTTATAAAAAATTAAAATTTGATTCTTCATTTATATACTTGTAATGTGAAGTAACATCCAAATTCAAGTAATAGAACAATGCTTTTGGACTTCTTACGTAACACTTAAAGGAAATACTAATTAAACTACTCATTAATATTATTACAAGGATGGAGCATCAGTCGTTCTACAATCTCTTCGAAGGTTGCCCCTTATCAAATCGAAAACACCTGCTGTTAAGTGGTTGGTGAGCCAAAAAAACCATCTCAATTGTGCTGATATCATATTTTTATGAATCTGAGAGTATATGATTGATTGTTATTAAGCAAGCCCTAATCGATAAAAATTGTATGTAATTTGAAAGGGAAATTCTAGATTGTTTTAGTAATAGACATGAAATTCACACAACATAACTTCCGGAATTTCATGTACCCTTTCAGGTATGAATTCTATGGTGTGCCAAAAAAAAAACCCCTCTCAATTGGTTATGATACTATGTTAGATTCATTGGATGTGGTCAAGTAAAGCTTAGTGAATTCGAGGCTGGTAAAGTGATAATGATGTATCGGAAATGGTAAAAGATTTGGAGATCTGGAGCTGGTAAAAGATTTGGAGATCTATAAAGAAAATTAAGACCAAAAGAAGGTGAAATTCGATTATAGTGCCCAAATTGTATTGGAAACGAGTATACCAACTCGTTTAGTTTTGACTTCCTAATGACGCATGTAAAAAAGGTTTTTGGATGTTGAAATGGTGATGTAATCTAATTATCATTTTCTTAAGTAACGTTACATGACATTGGGCCGTGCTAAGCACGGCCTTTAAATTTGCCTAGTATATATATATATATATATATATATATATATATATATATATATATATATATATATATATATATATATATATATATATATATATATATATATATATATATATAAGTTTTATTGCGGACAACAGTTATTGTGAGACCGTGCGGACACTGCTATTTTGTGAGAAATAATGAATAGAATATCCTTTTATGGTAATGTGAATACGAAACAAACATATTCTTATAGAATTATCGTCATTAAATCATTTATACGGGTTATATGAAGTTTTTATGATTAGCATTCTGTCAGAATGAGAATGAGTGAATCAGAATGTGTGAAACACTAGAACGAATGATAATGATTTAAAATACATTATTATAACAATAATTCTATGAGAATATGTTTGTTTAGCATTAATATTACAAATAAAAACATATTCTAATCGTCATTTCTCACAGAATAGCACTGTCCGCACGGTCTCACAATAACTGTTGTCCGCAATATAACCTAGTTCTATATATATATATATATATATATATATATATATATATATATATATATATATATATATATATATATATATATATATATATATATCTTCTAATAAAACAAAGCTACAATGCCACATGTCATTCTTCTACGTTTTAGTTTTGCCACATGTCATTCTAATATGCCTTATATATCTCTTTTCCCGCCTAGAAAATCAATATTTCATACCTTATAATCTCAATAATTCAAAATTATATCTCCTTATATCAGCTGATTTCCGTTCAATCATTCCATATAATCAGGGATTTCAATTATGAAATCCCCGATATTTTGCCCCTTTCCTTATTAATTATGGTTGTGGTTCCCTTGATTCTCTCTAACGCTGTGTTCTCGAGTTTTAGCATGGAGAGAAAAGAAAAGAAAAGAAAAGGAGGAGAGAAAAGAAGGGAAGGGAAAGGAAATGAAAGTTATATTTTCGTGTTCCCGAGTCGAAAGAAAATTAAAGGAAAGAAACGTTTTATATGTTCCCAAGTGGAAAGGAAGGGAAAGGAAAGTTATAATTAAGTGTTATTTTTACCAGTAATTTCATTTCCTTCCAAATCCTTCCAAATCGGAAGGAAAGTTAGGAGAGAATATTAACCCTCCAATTCCTTTCTTTTCTTTCCACTTCCTTCCGTAAAAAAAAAAACTCGGGAACATAAAAACTTTTCTTTTCCTCCCAGTTCCACCCAATTCTCTCTCTTTCTCTCGTTAAATGAGACTCGGGAACACAGCGTAAAACTCTAAACAAATACTACCTCTTCGCCTTGCTCTCAATCGTAAAGGGCTGCTGCTATCATTGTTCTAGATCTCGAAACCTGATTCTCCATCAATGGAGAAGCTTCACTCCAAACTCTCACAAATTGTCTGTGCCACGATTAACTCAAGCTCCCGTTCAATTACCAAAAATCACAGATCAAAATCGGTTTACTCGAGGTATTCGCTCCTAGAAACTTGAACAAAATATTTACATTCCTTTTTGTATTTTTGTAGGTCGAGGACGTTTTCAGTTCACTAGCTATTTGATTGATGAAGCTCGTCGGATTGAAAAGCGCCGGACAGATGAAACCTTTGATTCCCCTTTGGAAAACATCTGCATGTATTTGAAAAACCCTACGCATAGACGCCCACCTTCTTCTTTTCCCCAACCCACTTCGAATCCCCTCTCATTGCCCCTCAACAGCAGGCTGGTATACTTTTTCTTGATTTTGTTTGGGAAATATCCATGATTAGAACTTCGAAATGAATTGATGTGAACGTAATTTTTTGTTTGTCTTCCTTATTCTAAATCTCGGATTTCACACGGGTGGTAGTGGTGGTGTCGGCTATAACAGCTATTATTTCTTCTTTCCCCAATCTTTGCCCTAACAATCACCTTCTTCAATATTCTTCTCAGAATCTGGTCTCTTTAAACTCCTCTCTCTTGTCTCTACACTCGAATGAACAGAACCAATATGAAGTGAATTGAATATTGGGTTTTCAGGTGAATGGTGAATGGATGTTCTAAGTAAACAAAACAGTGACGAAGATGATTTTTACAAATAGTTATAAATATTAAGTACTCTTTTGATTTTTACAAATGTTTATATATATATATATATTATATTGAATCTTTTTATTTTTAACAATGTGCACGTGTGACTGTGAACTGTTTGATTATCATATCGTCTTTTCATCCTTGATTATTCTCTCTCTTCCTTTCTCTGGTAACTGAACTCATCCTCCACAGTGAGTAATCCTCACTTGCCATGAAGGTTGTAAGCTGAACATGATGATTAAAGTAGCTGATCGAGGAAAAGTATAATTGGTGGTTGATTGGTTTTGTAGAATTGGACTAATACGTGGTCTTGAGAAAGATGTAAGCCCATTTACTATTCTTAGATAATGTATTTTGACTATCGGATGTTTAAGCTTTTGAATGGATTTAGTAATAAGTCCATTTACTATTCTTAGATCATCCATTTACGATTCCTAACACCCGACTATTGGTGGCTGACAGCAGTAGTTAAATGGTCTATTTTATAAGTACTTAAATGGATATAGGATGTTTAAGCTTTTAAAAATTATGTTTTTATTTGTATTTTGACATTGGTAATATGCAGTAATAGATATATATTTAAAAAATGTGAAGCTTTTGAACCAAAAGAAACAGCAGCAGGTATTTGTTTTGACCGTTTTGTCCCTCCCACATACGTGTGTGTATAAATTTTTTTAGAACTTGATCTCGGTTTTGGTCACTTGGTGGTTTATTTTTATAAATATGTTATCATTAACTTAATATTACAAACAATTCGCTCATGTGCTTTTGTAGTTTTCACAAAATGCGAGTCAGACCCATTAGATAATGGATGACGAAAGGAAACGTGATGCATTTGTTGAGGTATTGTCATTATGTTCTATAATAAGGTGAATGTAACTCTATAAATGTTTTAAATTTTGAAAATAAATTGTTTTTGTATGAACTTATTGGTGGCAACATCCTTTCCATGTGTAATGGTGGTGGCTTCAAGTTCCATGTTGCTTGGAGAGAGGAGGGCATTTATGTTCTTTTTGAAAATTGGGAGTGAGTCCCAATTGTGCCATTTTGGATGAACAAAAAATCATGATTTCTATCTAATTGGATCAATTTGAATAAGATTTTTAGGGCCCTTTTCATGATAAGGGTGTTTACATCTTTTACATGGACAAAAGATCAACAACGAGCCCTTATTGTACCTTTTTGGATCTTTTCGGATCGAAGATCAAACTGTAATGTTTGTCCCATCGGATTGAACTGGAAAAGCTTGGTAGTGATATTCTTTTAGATGGGGTATTCTTAGCCCTGATTGATGATTATTTGCCCACTAGACTTAGCCGAAACTACTATTTTTTGTTGTTTAATAGTCTCTTTTAAATATATAAAGGATTTGAGCTTCTTTACAAAAGTCACATGTCTCCATGTTTGCAAGTTAATTAGAATTAATACAATAGATAATTATTTGAAAGAAAGTATGAAAAAGATTAAAAATAAATTAAGGGACCCGCCATCTGTCCTAGATCTGGGGGTGCGTTTGGTTCATAGAATGTTTAGAAAGAAATTGAAATCTTTTGGATGAATGAGAATTTGAAGGAATTGGAATATCTAATGTGTTTGGTTGACAAGTAATGGAATGAAATTATTTGTTGATTTTGTTGGGTTTGCAAATTTTATCGAATGAATTGAAATGTGAAGTATATAAAATGACTAAACTACCATTTATAAGGTTAAATATGTCACTTTAATTGGAGATAAGAAAAGATAAGCAATGGAATTTGAATTATTTGATATTATCCAAAAGAATGATAAATTCATTTATATATGGAATTTGATGGAATCTTATACAATTCAATTCCATCAGATTTTCAACCAAATACGTTTTCAATGAAATTTTTCTTTCCAATTCCTTTGAATTCCATTAGATTACTTGAAACAAACACGCCCTAATTCTCATTACACGTTTTAATGCCAATTCAGCGATTCAATCTATGATGTGACTGAAGTTGTCATTTCCACAATCTTGACGGTACTTAATTGTAAGACTTCACTCTTTTCTTACAATGTATTGACATTATTCTATATCATCTTACTTTCAGCAAATTGCAAGAAATAGCGACATACTTCCATTTAATTGTTAATTATAACACTTTACTTTCATTTTCTGCCTTTTACTTGCTAATTTCAGTGATTAAATAAAATGTTATTATTATTATATAAGTTTTTTTAATTGTCAATCCTACTTTTATTTCTTCCTATAATAACATTCTATTTTGAGAAGTTTACCCTATTATAGCAATGTCATTCATATAGAAAATAATTCTCATCGCTATAGATTATATATATTTTACCAGGTTTGAGTTTCGACTTTCAAGCATTGCTTTTGTTATGAAGATGTTTAGATTTCTAATTTCTACATAAAAAGCTAATGCTATTCGTAGATGAAGCCTCCATTTCGATTTCTATTTCCCATCTCTAAAACATTTTATGTCTGTTCTTCATATTTTGTTTTTAGCTCGGTATATTGTTGTTTTCGATCGTTACAAGTGAAGAGGGCTAATCCAGAGATGGCTATGACTTTGATGAAGAGGTAAGTCCAAATGAAGAAGATGACTCTGAAGGAGAAAAAGAATATATACCAAATTTAGCGCTTTCTTAAATTGTTATGTATTTTCAAATTTCTTTGCGCTATATTTTTTTAAATATTTCTTGAGTTTTTTTATGGCCAAATGTTTTGTAACGCCAATATATGCTTTATTATATAATTATAATAAAAGGCAAAATAGTCATTTTACCTTGGAAGGGTAAATTGGTCTTTTGGGCAGAAAAATAATTGGTTTGAAATAATATTTTGAGTTTTGGACTTAAAATGTTATAAAAATTCATTTTTGGTCGTTTTACCACAAAAGGGTATTTTGGTCATTTGACCATGTGAAGGACCAAATATGAAAAATATTGTTGTTAGTGGCAAATGTATAAAGAATGAAAGTTTTATTGTAATAAAACTTGATTTTGTGGTCAAAGTTCAAGAAAATGAACTTTAGGACCAAAAATGTAAATTTTAGAGGTATAAATAGAGAGTTTGACTCTCTTCTTTGACTAGCCATTTGTGCAGCAACGGGAGAAGGTTTGGAGATGCGATTTCTGCAGGAGATCATGAAGTGAACCAAGAACTTGAATCAATTGCTATTAGATGGTGATTTCCAAGTCAAATGAGGTTAGTAAATTGACTTGTTAAGTCAAATCCTTGAATGTGTTCTTGATGAGTTTTGTAGCAACTCAAAACTGCATTTGCAGTGATGATTATGTTGTTAAGTTGATGTAATACTTCCATTAAGTCATGCTAATAAGGACTTAACTAAAGAAAATGGAAGTAGATTGCTATTAGTGATAAATTTGAAGTTTTGGGGTTTTGGGGCTAAGAATCCTAATTCTTCATTTTGATTGATTTAGTTGTTTTGAATGGTTGAAAACCTTGTTAAAGTATAAGGTTTTAGCCTAGAAACAAACCCCAAACGATTAAGGACTGGATTAAGGACTTAATGGGCTAAAACTGCGTGCTACAGTGCACAAATCGCGGCTGGACAGGAGACCTGCACAGGCGCTAGGCACGGTGCGCCCAAGTCCCTGGCGGGGTGCGCCCAGGCGTAGTGCGCCCTCCAGGCAGGGGCCAGGCAGGGGATCAAAAATGCTAACTTTTGTTTGGCTTGTCCGTTTTAGCTCAAATTTGGACCATAGGCTCGTTATGGTCTGAAAAGTTTGGGAAAATTATTAAATTGAGTTTTCGGCCCCTCGGGGGCACTGTAGATCGATTCGAATGCCTCGGTGAATAGTAAAATTCATAAAAAGTTAGTAAACAGAAAGTTTATTAACTAGGCATTGTTTGTAATGATATTGTATTGAACTCTATTCTATTAGAGTCAATTAGAATGGTTATTAACATATTATCATTTGGTATATAAATGAATATATAGGTATGGGACAAAATGGTTGTGGTGCACGCAAAGGCAAGAAACAACCGGGATTTAAATGCATCTAGCATCCAGGTGAGTAATCTCACTGATATCATATATGATATATGATGATTGAATTGTTACAGGTTGAAATTGACTTGTGGGACGAAAATGACAAGTTTGAAGATATATGAAGACGACAATACCAGATAAGCCGTGAGTCCGATAAAGACAAGAACGGAGCTGTGAGTCAACAATATTGACATGGCAATACCAGATAAGCCGTGAGTCTTTAATAGACAAGAACGGAGCTGTGAGTCAGTCGATATTAATGGTACGACAATACCAGATAAGCCGTGAGTCTTTAATAGACAAGAACGGAGCTGTGAGTCAAACCTATATATAGACAAGACCGGATAAGCCGTGAGTCAAGGCAACAGCGGGCTAACCCGTGAGCCATGGTTTACTTTGATGAGTCAAACTTATATAGACAAGACCGGATAAGCCGTGAGTCTAGGCAACAGCGGGCTAACCCGTGAGCCAAGGCAACAGCGGGCTAACCCGTGAGCCATATTTGATCATGAAAGAAACTGTTAATAGATGGTGCGGCCTATATGGCTATGATATGATTATACAGAAATGGTGCAGCCTGATGGCTATGATTCCGGGTCGTTAAACCCAAACTGGTGCGGCCTGCGGGCTATGATTCATATGCAAGAAATGCTTTGGTACGGCTTGTATAGCCACGACAAATGATATGACTTATATAGTCATGATATATGGTATAGTCAGGTATGACTAATAAAGATGGGACAGAAATGATACATAATAGATTTGAAGGGTATGCAAATAACAGACTGGATATGACAAAGTGTACAATGTTCGGATGTGATTTGAAAATCACATGATATTACGATTCGGCCGGTAAGGCTATGCGGTAGGATACGAAATCCTCAGATACATACGGTTAGCCAGTAAGGCTAGTAGTCTGGATTCGATATCCAGACAGTTATATGATTGTATTTTGATACATGTTATTTGCAGATACGATTACTCACTGAGCTTTGTAGCTCATACCGTTTGTTATATGTCCCTGCAGGTTAACATAACCCTGGTAAGGGTAAGGATAAAGTCTGTGACTCAAGAAGTGGACTTGTAGATGCTGTCAGTAGCAGCCCGGCTTCAAAGGAGACTATGGTATTTTATACTCTCCTTGATACACTTGTACCCGTGTTTATTAAAATATACCCCTTTGTTATGGTTTTATGTATTGAAACCTTGGTTTTAAATGAAATTTTTTTCAGGGGTGTTTTGTTTTAAAAGCCGGGTGTTACAAGTTGGTATCAGAGCCGTGGTTTAAGTGAACTAGGTGTCTATAGAGTAGATTCCTGGACTTAAACCCTGAGATAGTAGACATGATGCATAGTTAGGTGTATATAGTTGTTATTATACATATATAACCTAACTGTTGCTAACTTCTGACGTATAAGAAGTATGAACTGTAAATCTCCTTGGGAGACGTTTAGGGCGCGAAGCTCTAGGAAATGGATCAACCCTTTTCTCAAGACTCCGTTGTATGAAGAGCAAAAAGGGGACGAATAGCAGAAAATCCACATGATGAGTAATATTAGTTGATGTGGTCAGATAAAGAAATCGATTGCTCACCTTAGTTGATATTCAAGGTGAAAGAACAGTAGTTGAGACTACAAGAAAAGCAGAAAATATTAGTGGAATTCTCAGAAGAAGTTAACACGATTCAGGTCTAGCCTTGAAGGGAAGAGACCAAAACGAAAAGATGAGGTGATGTAAGAAGTGCAGGAAAAGCACTTAGAACATTTTAGAGTTGAGACCCTACCGTTGACATGCTGAAAGTACAGAAAATGAGAGCATATTGCTCGAGTTTGTTGTATGGGACGGAAGTGGTTCCAGCGTGGAACTATAGATCACTTCCTTATGAAATACTCACATGCTAAATGTGGAGTAACGGGTGATGAACCCAGGAAAGAAAGAAGAAATGAATGGTTAAAAAGGATCAGTGGTACTTTGAGCATTCCAACAGATTGTGGAAGAAGCTCGTGAGGAGACTGATATGATCTCCGCTGTAATTGTTTTGAATATAACTCGTGTATGTTATATTTGATCCATGAAACTATGCTTAGGATCGATGACTTGATGTCTTGTTGGAATATTTTATCAACGATTTTGGATGAAATTTTGGTAACAGCTATAGCAGATAGCAAGTATGTTCTAGATATTGAACACCTGGAAGGTAGTTTGCCTAGGATTTACGGGACCATTTTCCCTATGAATCTAAAGCTGATGACTACCAGTGAATATGAAGCAATTGTGAATATAAATAGGTTAGCAAAGAATTATGCTAACATGAATTGTAGAAATAAGAACATTATGGTTCTTCAACAAAAATGAAATGGATGGAAATCCATGGTAAATGACCGTTGTTGGGAATACCGGTTATTTTCTTTGCTTAAACTCTGAAAAGAGTTAGTAAAGGGAGGATGTTTTAATTGGCATACGTGGTATTGGCCAAGTTAGATAAAGCAGTGCTAGTAATGTACTACTTTAAATAAATTCTTGGATGTTTCGTTTGAAAAGAACTTCCAGGATTTCTGCCAGATTGGCGAGAAGAGTTTATGATTACACTGATTTTGGGAGCCGTTTTTGGTATACGGGCTCTGTATCGATTTGCATCCGTAGAGATGGCAGAGTTGGAAAACAACTAGAAGAAATTTTTGTATTAGGGTCTCTTATGACCGTATATGTCATCGTAAGGAGCCCTATCTTGTTTGAAAAGAAGAAAGAAAAATTGATGCATATGGGCATTGACTAATGAGAATTTGATATTCTCGAAACCAGATTGAGCATGAGGTACGTTTGTACCAGATATTGGAGTTAATTCACTGAGTTAAGTGATTTGTAAAATTTTCCAAGTATGAAATTTGACTAAAAGAAGTTGCATATTATTTGGGCATGTTATCAAGGCCAGATATGATAAAGTAAATTCAGTGGAAAAGATGATGTGATAAAATGGGAACCGCCTTGGAATTTGACTGGAATTAGTAATTTCCTTGGGTTGGCAAGTTAATTTTGGAGAGTTGTAGAAAACTGCTCCTTGATTACTGTTCAGTTGACCAAGGTTGACTAAGAAAAGTATAAAGTTTGAGTGGATAGAAAGACCTCAGGTATCTTGTAAAGGTTTGGAATAAACCTTGTGTGAAACTCTAATGTTAGCATTGATGCTAAGCGGAGGAGTTAAATTGGATTATGGAAATGCATGCAGACTTGACTGTAGGTGCATGATATTGCAGTAGCAATTGTGATTTTGGTATAGAAGCTTTGGAAACACTATTTATATATAGTGTAAAGCTTATTGTTGATATGGATCATAAAAGTTGGAAATACTTAGTTGATCAAAAAGAAGCTAGATATGAGATAATAAAGATAGATGGGTTACTTAGAGGTTTCGGGTATGAAATCTTGTACCATCTCGGAGAGGTGGATGTGATTATAGATGCCTGGAATTAGAAAGAGTATCTTTTGAAAGATACAACCACATACGTGAGTGTGGTGAATTGATTACCTGAGTTGATTCGGGTAGCACAGAAAGATGTGTGCAAGTCTGAAAATATGAAAAATGGATGAATGATTGGATACTAGAAGACGTTAGTTGGAATATCACAGTGATTTAAAACCCTTGATGGTTGTGAATGTGGATTCCAAAGCAAGGTGAAACATGAAAATCATCTTGAAAAGATGTATTTTGTATTAGATATGCAGTATACCCGGAGCAATACTAGATTGAATAGGACGATAAACCTATGCATTGGTGACCGGGATTGAAGAAAGATGTGGAAAGGCATGTGAAAAGTATTTGACTTGTACGCCAAGTAAAGTAAAACCGTTAGAGACGTGCGATGAAATTGACCCGTTGTTGGTCCCAGAAAAGAAATGGGACAACATTGCTATAGACTTTGCGATAAAGTCTCCACAAGTACCATATGTTGATGAACAAAAGCGACTCAGTGATGCAGATTTTAGAAGATGTGCTTGAAGATTGCACAGAAGACCCTAGTAGAGGATGAGAAAATTTTCTATCCCTGATAGAATTTGCAAGAAATAGCAGCCTACATTCTAACAGTTTGATGACTCACATGAAGAATGGTATGGAATACCATGACATCTTTTGATTTTTGGAATGAAGACGTGGTAAAGCTGTTAGCTAGATACTAGATTCTTGTATGAACTGAAGAGAATATCTGTCGGGTACGAACGAAATTGGAAGTATGGTTAAGAAATTATAAAGCGGTATGTGAATCGCCGAATATAAGCCTTTAAAATCCCAAGTAAAGGAATATAGTAGCCTTGAAAGTAATCCTTTGGAAAGGTTAAAAATTTGTTTGGGACGACAAGAAAGAAATTGTGTAGTAATAATTTTCAACAAATTCCTTATGATGAGATGAAGAAAGATACGTAGTTAAGGTAACCGGGACAACCGGAGGAATGATATGCGAGTGGTGATATAACCACGAGATAAGAAGACTAGTATGGTTAAGTGCTTAGGCAATACCATAGAGATTCCGACATGATGTGGAAGACCGAAAGCGAAACGAGGGAGTCATAACCTCAACTCCTTGTATGATTTCGGGGACGAAATCTTTTGAAGGAGGGGAGAATTTGTAACGCCAAGATATGCTTTATTATATAATTATAATAAAAGGGCAAAATGGTCATTTTACCTTGGAAGGGTAAATTGGTCTTTTGGGCAGAAAAGTAATTGGTTTGAAATAATATTTTGAGTTTTGGACTTAAAATGTTGTAAAAATTCATTTTTGGTCGTTTTACCACAAAAGGGTATTTTGGTCATTTGACCATGTGAAGGACCAAATATGAAAAATATTGTTGTTAGTGGCAAATGTATAAAGAATGAAAGTTTTATTGTAATAAAACTTGATTTTGAGGTCAAAGTTCAAGAAAATGAACTTTAGGACCAAAAATGTAAATTTTAGAGGTATAAATAGAGAGTTTGACTCTCTTCTTTGACTAGCCATTTGTGCAGCAACGGGAGAAGGTTTGGAGATGCGATTTCTGCAGGAGATCATGAAGTGAACCAAGAACTTGAATCAATTGCTATTAGATGGTGATTTCCAAGTCAAATGAGGTTAGTAAATTGACTTGTTAAGTCAAATCCTTGAATGTGTTCTTGATGAGTTTTGTAGCAACTCAAAACTGCATTTGCAGTGATGATTATGTTGTTAAGTTGATGTAATACTTCCATTAAGTCATGCTAATAAGGACTTAACTAAAGAAAATGGAAGTAGATTGCTATTAGTGATAAATTTGAAGTTTTGGGGTTTTGGGGCTAAGAATCCTAATTCTTCATTTTGATTGATTTAGTTGTTTTGAATGGTTGAAAACCTTGTTAAAGTATAAGGTTTTAGCCTAGAAACAAACCCCAAACGATTAAGGACTGGATTAAGGACTTAATGGGCTAAAACTGCGTGCTACAGTGCACAAATCGCGGCTGGACAGGAGACCTGCACAGGCGCTAGGCACGGTGCGCCCAAGTCCCTAGCGGGGTGCGCCCAGGCGTAGTGCGCCCTCCAGGCAGGGGCCAGGCAGGGGATCAAAAATGCTAACTTTTGTTTGGCTTGTCCGTTTTAGCTCAAATTTGGACCATAGGCTCGTTATGGTCTGAAAAGTTTGGGAAAATTATTAAATTGAGTTTTCGGCCCCTCGGGGGCACTGTAGATCGATTCGAATGCCTCGGTGAATAGTAAAATTCATAAAAAGTTAGTAAACAGAAAGTTTATTAACTAGGCATTGTTTGTAATGATATTGTATTGAACTCTATTCTATTAGAGTCAATTAGAATGGTTATTAACATATTATCATTTGGTATATAAATGAATATATAGGTATGGGACAAAATGGTTGTGGTGCACGCAAAGGCAAGAAACAACCGGGATTTAAATGCATCTAGCATCCAGGTGAGTAATCTCACTGATATCATATATGATATATGATGATTGAATTGTTACAGGTTGAAATTGACTTGTGGGACGAAAATGACAAGTTTGAAGATATATGAAGACGACAATACCAGATAAGCCGTGAGTCCGATAAAGACAAGAACGGAGCTGTGAGTCAACAATATTGACATGGCAATACCAGATAAGCCGTGAGTCTTTAATAGACAAGAACGGAGCTGTGAGTCAGTCGATATTAATGGTACGACAATACCAGATAAGCCGTGAGTCTTTAATAGACAAGAACGGAGCTGTGAGTCAAACCTATATATAGACAAGACCGGATAAGCCGTGAGTCAAGGCAACAGCGGGCTAACCCGTGAGCCATGGTTTACTTTGATGAGTCAAACTTATATAGACAAGACCGGATAAGCCGTGAGTCTAGGCAACAGCGGGCTAACCCGTGAGCCAAGGCAACAGCGGGCTAACCCGTGAGCCATATTTGATCATGAAAGAAACTGTTAATAGATGGTGCGGCCTATATGGCTATGATATGATTATACAGAAATGGTGCAGCCTGATGGCTATGATTCCGGGTCGTTAAACCCAAACTGGTGCGGCCTGCGGGCTATGATTCATATGCAAGAAATGCTTTGGTACGGCTTGTATAGCCACGACAAATGATATGACTTATATAGTCATGATATATGGTATAGTCAGGTATGACTAATAAAGATGGGACAGAAATGATACATAATAGATTTGAAGGGTATGCAAATAACAGACTGGATATGACAAAGTGTACAATGTTCGGATGTGATTTGAAAATCACATGATATTACGATTCGGCCGGTAAGGCTATGCGGTAGGATACGAAATCCTCAGATACATACGGTTAGCCAGTAAGGCTAGTAGTCTGGATTCGATATCCAGACAGTTATATGATTGTATTTTGATACATGTTATTTGCAGATACGATTACTCACTGAGCTTTGTAGCTCATACCGTTTGTTATATGTCCCTGCAGGTTAACATAACCCTGGTAAGGGTAAGGATAAAGTCTGTGACTCAAGAAGTGGACTTGTAGATGCTGTCAGTAGCAGCCCGGCTTCAAAGGAGACTATGGTATTTTATACTCTCCTTGATACACTTGTACCCGTGTTTATTAAAATATACCCCTTTGTTATGGTTTTATGTATTGAAACCTTGGTTTTAAATGAAATTTTTTTCAGGGGTGTTTTGTTTTAAAAGCCGGGTGTTACATGTTTCCACGGGAGGATGTGAAGCTTGTGAACAAGTCTATACAAGATGTGTAAAGACATAGTGAAAATGCACCCAAGACACCGGTTCATGCAAATAAATCCAAGTCATCACATGTTTTTCTTTTTAATTTACCAATGAATAAGAACATGTAAATGATATTTGGCCAACATAATTTTTATTGTGCGTACATATGAAAAGAAAGTTGGTCATACGTCAATCCCCTATCCATCTCCAAAACCCAACTTTAAGAAAAGAAAGAAAAATGACTATATATGGTTGTGGTCTTTTTGAAATTTCCTTAATTAAACATGAGATATAAGAAACGTAGTGTTAACCAATTTTGTGTTTTTGGCTTTCATTACCATGTGTATTAATTATATATTAAACAAAATACGTAAAAACCATCATTTTTAATTTATACATTTCATCCCAACACTGTGTTACACGGGTTTTAAACTAGTATATATATATATATATATATATATATATATATATATATATATATATATATATATATATATATATATATATATAAGAAAGGAGTATTTCCACTGCCACGTGTCATCCTCTGATCGATCTTCAGCTGTTTTTCCCGCTCATTCACGATTAGCTATCTCTCATAAATGGTGATTGCTAATTTCTGTCTATTGATATCAATTTGTATCAGTTATACTCCAAGAAATTGTTAGATGTGAAGGCTTTGACAAATCAACCAAGGTTGGTGAATGGTTGGTGAGTCCAAGGTTGGTGAAGGTTGGTGAGTCTAAGGTTATGGCTAAAGACTCATCAAATATGTTCATAAATGCATTTCACATTACCTTCTCATGTATATAAATAGAGACATTCAGTTGCGAACATTTGTACCACACCATAACAATGTAGTTGAATATAAATTCCTAGTTACCCGTCGTGGACGTAGGTCAGTTTTGGACCGAACCACGTTAAATTCTTGTGTTCTTAATTTGTGAGCTGAGTGTGTGAGTTTAGTGTTCGTATGCTAAGTGTCTCGATCCTAACAAGTGGTATCAGAGCCTTGGTATAGCTCCAGAGGGTGATTTTCTGTTTTTGGGTCGAAACTTTTTTGTCTCAAAAACGATTTTGGTTTACGCCTTTGGAAAGGTCTCGTTCCGCAGATTCCGAAAATATATTTTTTCGAATTTTTTGAGCGTCGGAAGACCTCCAAATCACCGGTCAAAGTTGGTCAAAACTCGCCGGAAAGTTGGCCGGAAAAACCAGTTTAGCCGGAGAAGACGACACTGTAGCACCGGAGTTTCGCCGGAGAAGACGACACTGTAGCGCCGGAGAAGACGAGACTGTAGCGCCGGAGTAGCGCCGGAGAAGACGACACTGTAGCGCCGGAGTAGCGCCGGAGAAGACGACACTGTAGCGCTTCACTGTAGCAATACTGTAGCATATTTCCAGAATTTGCAAAACAGGTCCCTGAAGTTCCAGAATTTGAAAAACAGGCCCCTGAACTTTCAGAAAAGTGCAGTTTAGCCTCTGAACTTCAGAAAAATTGTAGTTTGGTCCCTAAACTTCAGGAAAATTACAGTTTGGTCCTGAACTTCAGAAAAATTACAGTTTGGTCCCTGAACTTCAGGAAAATTGCAGTTTGGTCCCTCAACTTTGTCAAAGTCGCAAAACAGTCACTCAAACATTTGTTTTGGGCAGTTTAGCTAGAAAATAATTTGGGTGGGGATTATATTTTGCAAATAACGAGCCAAGAACAGTTAAATCAAAATTCTATTTAATCGGTGAAGAACAGTTGAACTCAGAAGAAATTTAAAGAAATCAAAAACCAGTGCCAACAACGTTTTTCGGGTTTTATCGATTCAGTTTAAAATTTCAGTTTCTGATTCTCTGTTCGGTATTCCGCTGTAGTTTAAATAGGTTGATTATTTAACAGAGTTCAGAAGAACAGTCGTTAAGTTCAGAGAAGGCTTCGTTTAGTGAAGATTGAAAAGTTGGTAGAAGATGCAGATTGAGGCATTATGTGTCAGAAAGTTCAAGATGTGGTATTGGTAAACGGAGAAAATTAGAGAATTACAGAAGATCAGACATTCAGACAAATCCAGCGATGATCAGAGTTTCAGGGGTTCAAGAACATATTATGGGATGAACAGATCAAGTAATTAAGAGAAAATCCGTTTTCGGTAGATCCAGCAGTGATTAGAAAGTCAGTAGACTTAGGTGTAATCACGGGATCAAAAAGATCGGTGTTATTCATGACGTTGAGGTGTGGACATTCTTTAGAGTCGATGTCCAAATAAAGGAAATTCTGCTTCTGAGAATGTGTCTGGGTTTCATGCATTGGGACTCAGTGGAAGGCAGTGAAGACTCTTGGGTCAAGAATTCTGGTGCTTCATTTCACGCTACCCACAGTAGTGAAGCACTGCAGAATCTGAAAGTTGGAGACTTTGGAAAGGTAAGACTTGTGAACGATGAATGTTCGTTGTATATGGTCGGATTACCGTCTGAGGGAGTGACCGTCCCAGTTCAGAAGAGAAACAAAGTCCGGTTCACAGAATCTCATGGGCAGAAGAGGGTGACCTTTTGCAAGTAGGAAGCCTAGAGCTACAAGGAAGATTCAGGTTGAACGAGCATGGAAAGGTTCAGAAAAATTAGTCGAAGGATTTTGTGGCAATAAGAGCACAGAGTATTGTTTCAGTTGCAGGGTTTTGCAACAGTGGGAGCATAGGTCGTGTTTCAATCATAGGTCCAGGACGACAGTGGATTTAGAACCAGTTTTCAGCTGTAAAAGTCTCTCCGTTTTTGATAACTTGCTAAATATGGAGAGTGTTGTTGTTTGTTCTCAGATTGTTCCAGGATTCGGTAGTTCGTTTTCAGTGGGAGCCGATAGGGACAGAGAACGGGTCAAGGGCAGTTTAAGTCATGACGAACATGTTGAAACTCACGGGAGTTTTAACGGGCCTTTCAGGTTAACTGATGAGAAGGCCGGGGTAACTACGAAGGAGCTAAGATCAAATGTTTTTTGAAGGTCCGTTGCAAGACTTGGATGGCAGAGAAAGACTACATTTTCAAGCCTTCAAGTGGGAGATTGTTAGATGTGAAGGCTTTGACAAATCAACCAAGGTTGGTGAGTCCAAGGTTGGTGAAGGTTGGTGAGTCTAAGGTTATGGCTAAAGACTCATCAAATATGTTCATACATGCATTTCACATTACCTTCTCATGTATATAAATAGAGACATTCAGTTGCGAACATTTGTACCACACCATAACAATGTAGTTGAATATAAATTCCTAGTTACCCGCCGTGGAGGTAGGTCAGTTTTGGACCGAACCGCGTTAAATTCTTGTGTTCTTAATTTATGAGCTAAGTGTGTGAGTTTAGTGTTTGTATGCTAAGTGTCTCGATCCTAACAACAATCTCACTCTTTTCCCTAAATGTCGCATATCTACGCGTCTTTCCTTTAATCTCACATCTTCTCTATAAGTTATTTTTATCTATCCTAATTCAGCAGCTTGTGTGTTGAAAGGAAGTTTAGATTAATAATTTCCACCCATCCTCCATCTCTCCCTTTTCTTTCTCTCTAGCCCTAATACACATCCCCCGTCCAGGTCCTCGCCATTGTCGGACCTCACAGCTCACCCCACCATACCTAGCAATGTCCCTGCACAGAGCCGACCCTAAGCGTCTTCAACAAACTCGACTGCACAGCCGCACAGGGATCACCATAAGAAAGGGCCCAAATTTTGTGATGCTTGAACAGATGTATATGATACCCCAAGAGGCGGGAACGAGATTGCTAAGACGATAATGGAATTCCCGTCGTTAAATCGGGAAACACAATCATTGTGTTTGATAACAAGCAAGAGAAATACAATTTCCCAATCTTTTTGTCACTCACGAATGTTGTAGATTTTGATATTAATTTTTATTGTAATCGGCTAATCTATACCACCCTCTCCTTGATTATGATTTCACACATTTAATGGTTCTATTTTTCCACCGCTAACTATTGTTTCAATTTTGTGCCTTATAAGTTTCATTGAATGGCTTATAAAATTTTCCATTTGCCTTGATTTGGTTTGGTATGTTGAATGTGTTATAGGATTTGGCATGAACTGGAGGCTACAATCCTGATTCTTATGTTTATATGCTACCTATTGATGTTACACAATCTAATCAGTCTTGGTTGCAAGTAGAGAAAGTTCTGATATTGCTTTCTTATTATTGTATTTCTGATTTTCACATTTTCACTTTGATTTGTTCTCACAGATCCAACAACACCCATCCGAGTTTTGATTTTCTGCTAGCATATTCATCTTTTGAAAATCGATTTCATTTGAGAAATTTATATAAGAACCACTCTATATCCTAATTGGTAAGTCTCAATTTGTTTTTATTTCGTGTGAAACTGGTTCTTTGGAATAGGCACATAAGTTGTTCGACCAAATGGTTGAAAGAAATATCTTTGCCTTGGACGGCTCTTATTCCAGGTTTTATCCACTACACAAATTAGGTTAAATACCTTCTCTATTGGTTTTTTGTTTGTTCTCTATTTTCTGTTCTTAAAACGCTTTATGACTTAATTTAAGGAACTGCAAGAGGTAACAACATCGAGTTTTATATATTTATTTAAAACAAACTTCATCTTTGTAAAAAATTTGCAAGTTCTACAGCTGGTTTCAAGTTACATAGTCTTTTGAAATTAACTAACACACATGCTTCAAACAGCAAGATGACTTAATGCGTTATCTGTGCAAGGTACAAGTCCCTTTTGCATTAGTTTTGCAAGTCCTTTTTGCACAAATTTCCAAGCATAAATACGTGGTTTTAAATTTTTGTTTTTCTGTTGAAAAAGAGCCACGATCGAAGAATTAGAGAAATGCATGGATAATATAAACTTTGCCTAGAGGAAGATGCAACATTTTGCAAGTAAAGTCCTTCAACATGGTGGGGTTAGGGACTTGTATATATGTTATGATCATGGTTAGGTTTTTTGGAATCCATAATTGAAAATAATTTCAATTATGGATTTATGCTTGCTACTTGCAGTGAATCCCCAAATTCAGGGTTTTTTGTTTGACTCAGCCAACATCTTTTTAATTCCTTCGATGTTTCTCGATTCTATTGTTTGTTTAGTTTCTAATTCTTAGTATCGCCTTTTCTCCAGGTATGTTGATGTTTGCTAAGGTTTTCTGAATTATTTTCCAAACCAACAATTGCGAGTAATACATATAGCAATATCATATTCTAAGGTTTCTATGTTTGCGAAATTATAGATGCAGGGTTTATTATTGGATTTGACACCAAACATCAACTAAGAGAGGTTTGAAGAGGTAGCCGATGGTTATAGTCAGCATTGTATGTGTTATTTTTTACCTCTTTATGATGTACATTTTAATTTAGGGGCGCTCTTTATTAGTTAAGTATTATGAAATATTTCCCATGTTTAGTTTAGATATGCCTTTGACCCTATCTATATGAAATTGTGCACCTGTAACCCTCATACATGAGCATTAGATCCAATTATTTACATTTTAGTTTGGGAATTGACACGTGGGAGTACACATAAAAGATATGACCCATTAGTGCACTCTTTAATAAAATTTGTGTGAATAAATAAGAATTTGGCTGAATTTCAAATTTGTTTGATATTGTGTATTGATATAAATCATGAAGACTTACCGATAGAACTTTGTGATTTATGATCTTACAACAGTGTAGTTAATTTTGAAAATGAATGATATTTGGAGTATGGGGTTGAATATACTACCATACAATTTATTAAACAATTGTGTATTTAATTAAAAGTACGTTTAGAGTATGGAGTTGAATATACTACCATACAATCAATTGACCTTATTTAAAGTCCAAATTTGCAAACAAGAAAAACTTTTATTTATTTATTTGCTAAAATGACTTATATAATGGAACTAGACTTTAGGTCATATCAAAGGTTAGAGGGTAGTTATAATAAGAAGTAATGATAGTTTTGCATTGGTTTTGTATTTGTATGCCATGTATTTATCTATATATTTGTTGATCTATCTATGTATGTGAACTTCCGTTTTATGTAAATAATAATAATAATAATATTAAAATTTAAGTTGTCAACCCGTGTTTAACACGGGTTTATAACCTAGTATATATATATATATATATATATATATATATATATATATATATATATATATATATATATATATATATATATAGGATCGGGTGAGGACTCAAAAATTGGTGAGGACTGCGAGGACAATTTTTAGTCTTAGGATTGAAAAAATAGATGGATGGGATTTAATTTTATTTATCGTCAAAATCTCGCGAGATGATGTGACATTTTCGTAATTATTTGCGAGATTTTGAGAAATTCTGAGAAAGGTTAAATGTTTGGAGGGTTAAAATGGAAATAACAATTAAAAAAATTAAAGAAAATTCAGAAAATGGGTGACACGCGCCTCTACTCTCCAATCCCCAACCTCATTTCTCTCTCTGCCATGTGTCGCCTAGCCATTGGCTGGGCTTTTAATTTTTTTTTCCACTCATTTTGTTTTTCGAATATAACTTTTTTTTTTTACAAAAAAAAAATCTGAAAAAATAAAGTTCTTAAAATTTAATTTTCTACAAAATGAGCACAATCATGAAAATTTGAAAAAAATTTTTTTTTTTTCATTTTTAAATTTTATAAAAAACTTAGAAAAAAAATATTTTCGAAAAATTATGAAAATTTAAAAGATACTTCTACTCAATATACTTGTGACTTTGTAAAAAGAATTTTTTATAAATAAGTTTTGAAGTGTTCATATTTTAATTTTAAGTAATATTTTTTATAAAACATAATAAATTTTTTATCGATTCAAAAAAGAAAATAAAATGATCAAAAATATTTATGATTTAAAAAAGATATGATTCAACATTTCATGATCATTAATTTGAAACGATCTAAAAATATTTTGATTCAAATATATAATGATCAAAAATTTGTTATAAACAAAAACTTTACTTAATTAATATATTATTGATCCAAAATCATGTGATTAAAAAATGATATGATCCAAAATACTATGATTCAAAATGTTTTAATCCAAATTTTTATGATCCAAGAACTATATGATCCAAAGATAGTATGACCTGAAAATATTATGATGCTTACTTTTTTATGATTCAAAACTTTTATAATTGTTAAATATTAAAAACTCGAACCTATATTTAGTTTAAAAACATAAAAAAAGAAAAAAACCAAAAGAGAAA